>BLKR01001744.1:70000-254042 GCA_011170035.1 Teleogryllus occipitalis
AGCGGGAGAAGATTTCGGGAAGTGGCTTATCTTTGAAAAAATCTTCGTCAATGGGTTCACATACCTCAGAATATTTTGACGTAGAGAGATTTTACCTTAATTTTACCTTTCTAGGTAAGTCGTCATTCGATTAAGCATTAAATCGGAAGTAGTGTAGAGGCAAGTCATCGTAAAATATTCTTCCTCTTCTTGTACTCTTCTTTCCATTTTCGTCGTCGTATCTTCTTTGTTTTAACGTTTTGTTCGATGTCTTTTACGACTTAATAATTGTTGCCGTTTTATCGCGTGTCGTCTCATTCTTTGTCGTCTTTGTCTTAGTTTTAGTTTTGTTCTTCATCCTATCCTTATTCTTTGTAGTCATTTCCTTCTTCTCTCGTCGTTTTCTCTTTGGTCGTCGTTTCCTTTTTCATAGTAGTTTCCTCCTTCGTTATGGTTTCTTTCTTTGCCGTCTTGTGTATTTTTCTCTTCTTGTAGGCCTTCTTGGTATGCCAAATGGGATGTATATAAGGAAAGAAAATATCCCGAGCATTTATCAATTGAAATTATATATTTATATAACTATATCTGAAGTCCTTTGATTTGCTAATCATGCCATAATCCTCCCCCCCCAAAAAAAACACAAAAAATGAAAATGTCAAGGTTTTAATTGAGAATCGAAGTCACGGTCCTTTCATAATGTGGTTGTAGCTGTAGATCAACCATTACCGCTGGCAAGGCTTACGTGAAAGTAATAATTTGACTATATCCGTGAGAAGAGGAGACTAAAAAGTTTCCTCACTGCGAGAGTTTGCTTGCCAATGTGTCCGTTAACTTCGAGTTGGAGGTTGGATTTGAAGAAGCTCCGGAAATTAACACTAATATTTGTATTCTATTCTTTTACTCGCAATCATATCAGTATACCTGTTGTCATGAGTTTGTTATCGATCCGAACATTAAACTTTTTATTTATAAGATTCTTATATCGTTAGCTTGTCTTAAGAGCACACTTTCAACTACACGAATGGCAACGCTTGTCCAACAGTCGTTCATTTTGCGTTGCAGATCACATGGTTTAATTTTTTACTGCGTCCGCTAGAAAGGCACCCTGCAGAGCGGTAGCAGTCGTGGTCGGATTTGATTATCTGCGTCACCCATTAATGTTGCAAACACATGGATAGCTTATAAAGGTCGGGCGCATAATATGCGACAGATTCCGGCAATTAAAAATGTATTGGCGGACGTCAGAGTCATTTCCGATCAGACTGCTTGTTCCTTACAATAGATCAGGGTTGTCCAGCTTAAAAGAGGTTATGGGCCACATATCGAATTCTAGTTAAGCCGCGGGCCGCACTGTAATTTAAGATGGTTTTTGCCCTAACTACTGAGATACTGAAGTGTGTGTGTGTGTGTGCGTGTATGTATGTATATATATATATATATATATATATATATATATATATATATATATATATATATATATTTATATATACATATATGTATATAACTTTTATTCCACTTACTTGATTAATGTTCATACGAGAAAATTAATATATCATTAAATAAAAATAAGATGAATTGTGCAATTGTTCAGTGAGAAGATTGAGGGCGTTCAGCTTCATTCCCCAAAGAATTTATGTTAACTTTCAGCTGTGATGTATCCAGTGGCATTAAGTGTTTAAGTGGGGAATCAGCGAGGCTACTTCTATTTTTATTTGTAATAAAATCGTAGTTGAAAACACCCTTCAACTAATCTGTGTGCTGCCAAACATTCATGTCATTCACAGCATTGTTGCACCAGTCCATGTTGCGACGGTAAGGAGTTGTCGCTTTTCGGAATTCACAGTGCAAGCGTAAACGATTTGACGAACGATACAAAGCATTATCATACAATCTATAGTCTATAAACTATCTCTACGAAATAAGTCATTCAGTTGACCACTTATGTTTAGAGTTATTTCATATTTATAATTTCAGTTATGTAATTATAAAAATGTATAATAGAATAACTTAAAAAAACGTATTTGTTTGGTATAATAAAATTTTTCAAAGCAGACGCGGGCCGCACAAAAAGTTCCGGCGGGCCGCCAGTTGGAAAGACCTACAATAGATCATGCAATGCAACTGTATGTCTTTTGCCAATAAACACTGATTATTTTGACTTTGTATCACAGGGCTGTCTTTGATGTGATACTTACAAAAGTTCAGAGAATTTCATGTTCATGTAATGTTTCCAGAATTAAAACATGTTCAATGTATCAAATTAATAAATGTAATCAGTAAGTAATATTGTCATACGTAAACATTGTCAGCTATTAATGACCTGCTACCTTAGTAGCCATTTTGAAAGGAAATGGGGTGTTTCACTGACAGCAGAATGCAAAGAATTATTGTGTTTTATCGTGGCATCTTCGAAAAGTAGTTACAATTTTTATTCTATTTTTGGGCTTCACTTACTTTCCGGCATCTGATCAATGAATCTAATCCATTGTAAAGACATTACTTTGGATATTCAAATTCCTGATGTTCTTTGTAAAACTGTTCGACATAATACATTTATCTGTTCATACCTTAAGATATTTTTGTGTTACTCTTGAGACAAGTTCTTCTAAATGTGTGTTTTATTCGCCTTTATTTATTGAGAAACATTATCGCAACTAATATTTTTTTCTTTCTTTCTGTTGCAGGTAAGCCAGTTAAAAAGACATATTATTGACATAGATTATCGTGGAGCTGCTAATCAGGTGAGAATATCCATTCCATATTATATCCATTAAAGAGGGCACAATAAATTGAATTAGTGCGTTTTTTGTTCACTTTTTTGAGTCAGTGTTTGATAGCGTTACAAAACGAGGAAGCGGGATAGTACCTCCGTATGGCTTTACTAGGATCGCCCTCTTTTCCTACGCAGCTTCAATTGCAAACTAAAATTGTTCAGAGCTTTCCTACTCAGTGATAGTAACTCCTAAAAATACGCACACTTTTCAAAATACTCTTTCATTCTGTGATATGAAAAGACTTTTCTCGCTGAGTTTACCCAACCTTTTGATCTCTAGGAAACCTCTGGCCTCTTTGTTGATCATTTGCTTTGGACGTCTACGTACTTTCCTTCGGAATTTATCTTCCTGCAGCAAATAAAGTGACCCTTGATGTCGTCCAATGCTTTTCAAGAAATTCTTTTGAATGATTGCAGAGTGTTTCAGTGAACGACTAAAACGGTGTTCTGAAGAGATTGTGTGGGGCATCAGCTGATAGTTTCATTTAATTGTGTGTGTGTGTGTGTGTTATTGATGAATATTTGTCATATTCAATTATAAGATATGAATATTTTAAAAGAATTTGTAAACACGAAATTAATATTGTAGAGTAATTCACAGCAATTGATAATTAATTCACGAGGAATTAATCAGGATTCATAATTTCACTGGGTTCAAATCAGATCAGTAAAAGATAACAAATTAATATTCATTATTCTTCCTCGTAAGTAATAAATTTCTGATGAGGTGAGAAAATATGTTGCCAATACTCATAGTCATTCATTACAAGCTCTAGTGTTGTCTCAATCTCCGGTTGTTAAATAAGAAATTGGAAATTACAGATTGTACTGAAACGTTCTTAAAAAATTCATTGTTCGGTCTTGCATACTCCGATGTTCGTCCATGATGTTTCAGAGACTAAATAAGTACAATGTTCGTATATTTCAGTACGTTTTAGAGTATTAACAGTAGATGAGTTCTACAGAAAAGGGAAATAGATATTTATTTCAATCCGTATTGGTTGTGATCCCGCCGTAGCACTTTGAAGGTAATTGATTACTCATAAAATAGTGAATATATTATGTATTGTACTATTACAATAGTTTTTATTATCTTGACGACAGGAATGTCGACTAAGTGATCATTAAATGATAAATAAAATGCTTTCATTCAGAAGTATTTTGGGCACATAGTTACACACAGGGCTTGATGTCCGGCGGAACGAGACGGAACAGCGTCCTGGTACATCGAGAATAATTATTATATTATGTAATAAATATATCACCATTTCTGTTATATTCAAAAAATTAATTTGGAGCACGGTCCCGGACCTAAAAGTTTCTAAATCAAGCACTAGTTGTACAATACTATGCATAGGAATTATTTTCAGTGGGTAAATGGGAGGTACTTGAAATAAGTTTTGGGGTGAAATTACAAGTTTCAAAATTATCACAGGTAGCGATAGTTCAGTGCATCAACTGATGTCACTGCAGCGTCTCAGACCGGGAGGTCCTTGGTTCGAGTCCTGACGGCGCCAGGATTTTCGACACTAGCTTTTCAGCTAGGTCGAATTCAGTCGTTGTCTGGAAGAGAATTCTAGCGGCCGGCTGCTCTGATCGGTAGCTTCCCGTGGTTTCTCTGATCAACACCAGGTGAACACCGGAGCAGTACCCTACCAAACGGGCCACGGACCGCGCGCAATATTTCCTTCCTCTTCCTTGTCCTATCCTCTCCCCTTACACACACACTTACACTAACATGCACTACACTATCACATATTCCGGGAGACCGGTCGGGAGCTTAGAGCTTCTCTCGACTGGGACGGTGCCCCGCTGGTGGGAGAGTCCTGGTTAGGGGGAAACCCCACTAGCCGACGGTAGGTCGGCGCCGGATCTCGCCATCCAGCGGGGGAAGATCACCGCCATCTCCCGAAAAAAAAAAATTACTACACTAACGGGACTAATGACCGAAGCAGTTGACGCGCCCGGAAACACAAAAAAATTCAATCAATCGAAATTATCCTCTTTAGGAAACGCTTCAGAACAGCGATCTAAACATAGCCACTTTATTTCAGGACGCCGCTTCGCGCTCCCAACTCAAGTAACGTTGACTTCCAACAGCGGAAGCGCGCGTTTACATTCGTTTACATCCGACCAAATTGTTCTCGGGCGGATACAATTCGTCAAAAGCGGCTCTGTCTCTTTCGGACACACGAGCCGCGCTGTCAAAGAGCGGGGCGTCCGCTGCCGCCCACCGGAGCTGGAAAGCCGCAGTCAGATGCGCGCGTTACGACTCGCGCGGCGATCACGAACGAAAGCCCAGCCAAGAGGCTTCAAAGGGATCGCGCTCGTATCAGCCCCCGCGTGATTCCTGTTTCGCAAAATGCTCTCGTGCGCCGAAGCCCGGCCGCTTCTCTCCTCATCCCGCCACGCTCCCCCCCACTCTCCGTGCGTCTCGT
Organism: Teleogryllus occipitalis; assembly: GCA_011170035.1. Taxonomy (NCBI): domain Eukaryota; kingdom Metazoa; phylum Arthropoda; class Insecta; order Orthoptera; family Gryllidae; genus Teleogryllus; species Teleogryllus occipitalis. Next base: position 75,191 of record BLKR01001744.1, read on the forward strand.
CGTCCATTCGTCGGCCGAGATCCGAGCTCGTCCCGAGCGCAGGCGGATGCACGGGCGGGCGAGCCGGGCGAGCCGGGCGGCCGCAATAGTAGGCGTTCAGGCGTACGCGCGAGCCATAGGCGGACGGTCAGGTGAATATGTGGGGGGTGGGGCGTTCGGGCGAGTGGGTGGGCGGGCGGGTGAGATTACGGACGGGTGAATGTGGAGGAAGATGGGTGAGAGAGAGGGCACCAAGAGCGGCGGTGAACAGGGTGTCGGGATGTACGGGCGGACGGGGAGGGGAGATTGCTGGCGGGTGGGTCGAGGGGCTTGGGAGGATTGCAAGTCGGGCAGATGGGTTGAAAGCATTGAGGTGCTGGCAGAGGGAGGAGGACGGCCGGTTTGAACAGGCATGCGGACGGGCAATCGGAGAGACGGGCTGTCGGATAGACGGGCTGTCGGACAGACGGGTCGTCGGACAGACGGATCGTCGGACGGACGGGCAGTCGGACAGTCGGGCAGGCCGACGGACAGGCAGGCCGACGGACGGGCAGGCCGACGGACGGGCAGGCTGACGGACGGGCAGGCGGACGGATGGGCAGGCTGACGGACGGGCAGGCCGACGGACGGACGGATCGACAGACGGACGGATCGCCGGACGGACTGGCAGACGGACGGACTGGCAGACGGACGGACTGGTAGACGGACGGACTGGTAGGCGGACGGACTGGCAGATGGACGGACTAACAGACGGACGGACTGGCAGACGGACGGACTGGCAGACGGACGGACTGGCAGACGGACGGACTGGCAGACGGACGGACTGGCAGACGGACGGACTGGCAGACGGACGGACTGGCAGACGGACGGACTGGCAGACGGACGGAATGGCAGACGAACGGACTGGCAGGCGGACGGACTGGCAGGCGGACGGACTGGCAGGCGGACGGACTGGCAGGCGGACGGACTGGCAGGCGGACGGACTGGCAGGCGGACGGACTGGCAGGCGGACGGACTGGCAGGCGGACGGACTGGCAGGCGGACGGACTGGCAGGCGGACGGACTAGCAGACGGACGGACTGGCAGACGGACGGACTGGTAGACGGGCAGCGGGACAGGGCAATTGGACGGACGGGTAGACTGACAGATGGACACCGGACGGACGGGCAAAGGAACGGAAGGGGAGACGGATGGGCGGACAGAAGGGCAGACGGGTGGTCAAACCGACGGAAGGGCAGGCGGGTGGACGGACGAGCAGACGGGTAGACGGACGTGCAGATGGGCGGGCGGGCGGGCGGGCGGGCGAACGCTCGGTCAGACTGACGGCCAGGTTGACAGGTGGGCGGGCAGGCAAACGGACGGACGGACGGACGGACGGACGGATTGACGGACGGATTGACGGACGGATTGACGGACGGATTGACGGACGGATTGACGGACGGATTGACGGACGGATTGACGGACGGATTGACAGACGGATTGACGGACGGATTGACGGACGGATTGACGGACGGATTGACGGACGGATTGACGGACGGATTGACGGACGGATTGACGGACGGATTGACGGACGGACGGATGGACGGGCGGGCGGGCGGACGGGCGGGCGGAAGGTCAGGTGAACGGAAGGACAGGCGGTCGGCTACGCAGGCGCACTGTGGGAGGGAGTGTCAGTGCAGCAAGGGCTGGAGCCCGAGAGTAGCGGGGAAAGAGGACTTTTCGGGAATACTGCGAGGCGCGTGCGCAAGGCCACTTGAAAGGGAAATTCGGATACACTAATTAATCGAGGGCGGGGTGCGAGCGGATGGGGCTGAACGTTTTCAATGCGTTTGGCAGATACATGGAGCGAGCTATTATATTAAAATGAAACTATCACTCAATTAGTATGGATTACGGCTATGAATTACTTTTGTGCCCTATAACAGTTCGTGTTTTCATTGAATACGAGCGTTTTCAATTTTAATGTTCTTTATTCAATTGAAAATGCAGATGCTCTCCAATTGATGTAGCTTCGGGAGTAACAAAAGCTATTGAGAGAACGATTCGAGCATAGTGGGGTATATTCTAACACTACTTTTCTTCATTCGTTTTTTTTAGTTAAAGTAATGATATAATACCAGTTTGAATAAATATTATAGTACATTTTAAAAAATTATTAAAGGTATCGTGTTAGATAGGGAAATTTTTTTACAATCATTTGTAAAATTAACATTGATTTCATCTCTACATTTTTTTAAATGTGAAACCATAATGAACGTTATACTTAAATTTTTTAGGCACAGGAATCACAGAATTAACACAATATCTAATCGCATCAGGAACTAAAACTAGTTTTTTACACTGTATGAAAATATTTCAAGAATAAACTATGCACGATATATACATTTTAGAAATAATTCGTACTTCGATTTGAAAGAGGAAGTTTGAATTAAAAACTCCAAATTGCAATGAAAATATTGTTTTCGGCAAATTTTCAGCAACATGACTGGGATGCATTTTGTCCTAATTCCACAGAGTTATTAGAACTTAAAAGTTTAATAAAGTTGTTTCCTGACTCAAAACTCCTTAATGATTCCATAATAGCATTCTTGGCAAAATTTGTAGCCAAACTGGTTTATACTTACATATTTATTTCCAATCCAAAGAACATATTTATTTCCAATCCAAAGAACCGAATTTGTTTAATTACCGAATTGTCTCCATTAAATTGAGAACGTTTCCCAGTTGCCATCAAGATGCCGTCTAAACTCTGAATATATCGACCTCACTATGGATCGATAAAGAAAAAGCGTCAAAGCGTACTTACACTTCTGTTTTTGCTTTAAAAATAGAAAGAGAAAAATATGGGCTAAATGTAGTATAGTTTTCGTTCATATTTGTTTTTCTGAAACGTTTACATTTCAGACTATTCTTGCTTTAATGCTCTTCATTATATTAAACGTTTACCGCGCAGACAAGTCCAATTTTACTCCCGCGTTCATAATTATGATATGCAACACCCATCATCCTCCGGTCGTTAATGAGTCTGGATTTTAACGTAATTGTTATACGCGGATATCAATTTTGTACTACACTTACGGTTTTCATCATTTATGTTCATACATTTTTATTGTTTTCATAGTGATGCATATTAATGTTTCTACACAATACAGTCATTTGCGTGATTCTCATAATTTGAGACGTGTAACTTTAAGTAAAAAGGAAATTTATCACTTACCTACATATCATTTTATTCGCCAGAAAACAATTCTTCCCTTTCACTTTATACCAGCGTATTTTGAAAGTAGTGTCAGTAATTCTAAACATTTCGTTCTTCAATGAATGCTTATAATTTCGGACCAACGTTACAGATTGTTCCAGGCCTAAATAAAATTTTATTTGTCCCATCAAGTCTCAAACTGCTATCGTAAACAATTGTGCGAAGAAGAATTACCATTTGTAGGTTATTCACCAACAAGAAGACCCTTATAAACGATACACCAGGATATTCTGACTATACAACGATCAATAGTCTGCGAAGAACAAAATTGAACTTTTTCCGTTGAAGAGGGGAACATTACAGTCACATTTGCTGCCAGGAATGTAACGCTGGAGACAAAGCAGAATTCGATGCAGCAGGCAGTCGCGCTTATACGGGGTTGCAAATACCGTCTGCAATGTCTTTTCACCCTCTTTTCATTATCGCGCCTTTTCCTTCTTGCCAGATAGACCGCGTTTCTAGTTTGGCAGCCTCCTGTATCTGGTATTTTGTAGTTCTCTTCGATTTAAGCAAATTGGTCATCGTAAACTCTCTCCTTGTAAACGCTCTTACTGTCACTGCCGAGATCTCCTGAATCCTCTTGACTTCAATTATCTACTCCCTCGTAGATTCGTAGATACACGAATGCTACTTTCACACTCGTATATTTCCTGCCGCAATTAGAATTGTGACATCTGCGATCAATCTCGCTCCTTCATTACTATTTCTAGCTTTCCATCTCCCTCCTTCTGTACAAATGATATTCATGCAGTTGTTGCTAACACACTAATCAATGTCCTCTTATTATCTTCACAGCAACATCTGCTTCCCGATCATGGCCATTTCTTGCTTTTCGTGCAAGAATCTGTGCTCTTGCATTCACCAAGCTAATACAAGTTCTTTGAAAACCCTTCTTTATAGGTTATCTCCAATTTCTGTCGCCACTTCTACGGTATTCGCCAAACTCAATATTTTCGTCGCGTATAACCCTTTAACAAACACGAGCACTCACATTGTATTCTATGCATTGTGGCAGTACAATTTCTAAAACGCTTCATTACTTGATTACATTTTATACACTTTTAGCTTTCTTATTTTTAGCCGCTTGGATTTTCATACCTTACTATTTTAACTGAATATTCATCTATTATCATCATTCACCACTCATGGTCAACCCGAACTTTTAGTGCCTTCTTCTTTCAATTAAAAGCAAAACAAACCTTTGCTACGACCAACTGTGTAGGTGTGGGCGTAAGTGTTATCAATTTCACTAAGGCGTGATCATATAATCATCTTCCCTCGCCTTCACTAAGAATAAGTATGTCACTATTACCATCACCATGATCCCAGAAATATCAAAACGAACTTCGCAATCTTCCCCGTTATCTGGGGCATCTTGATAAGTGTTTACTAAGCCGCATTGCTATTTTCACTGTAGTCATGGCACGTGTAGTCATGGTCTTCACCATGTAGCCATGGCTGTAGTCATGGCCTTCACTGTAGCCTTGCCCCTACACAACTCTACGACCAACCCCAGCACCAACGTGGTCTCTCCATCCTCCACATTGGCACGATCTTTGAGATGTCATTTTCCGAGAATTGTCTCCCTTATCACCGCAGTCACCGTTCGCCTACGTTTCTGATTCTACCCCTATCCTTACAACACTCACCCCTACCCTTACAAACATTCCACCCATTTCTTTACAAATTGGACCAAACACAGCATCCTTCCTATTCATTGTCACCATTGCCGTGGTCATTAGCCGAGCGTCGTTCCCATTATCACCGCATTCACCAGTCGAGCACCTCACCGGATCACTTGACGATCACCCGTGCACAAGGTCGTCATCTTCCTCTTCATTGCCACTATTTCCGTGATGTCATTCACGAAGCATCATTATCCTTTTCACCGCGGCCATAACTCTCCCGCCCTCTTCTCCACCACCCCAGGACCAAAATCGTCTTCTCCTCCGCCTTCTTCTTCTTCTTCGTTGGTTCCATCACCGTAACGTCGTTTTCATTACTATAGCGACAAGAACTTGACTACCTATCGGGAGAGTTGGCTCGGGGCATTAACGGATGTACCTGGAGTCCCTCTGACCGGGAGGTCCTACGTTGGAGACCCGACGGTGGCAGAATTTTCGACACTAGCTTCTCAGCTAGGTGGAATTAAGTCGCTGTCTGGAGGGGAATTCTAGAGGCCGGTTGCTCTGATCGGAAGTTTTCCGTGGTTTCTCCGATCAACACCAGGCGAATGCCGGAGCAGTGCCCTGACAAACGGGCCCCGGACCGCGGGCGATCTTTCCTACCTCTTTCTTGCCCTATCCTCTCTCCTTACACTACCGCACATGCCGGGAGACCGATCGGTGGCTGAGAGCTTGTCCCGGCTGGGGCTGTGCCCCGTTGGTGGGAGATACTTGGTTGAGGAAAACCCCGCTAGCCGACGGTAGATCGGCGCCGGAGCTCAACATCGACCGCCACATCCTTAGAAAAAATCATGTCCAACGTTTACCGGATTAATGACCTTATCAATTGACGCGCCTAGTAGTTGACTGTCTCTCCCGCCTTCTTCACCACCAGTCTCAGAACCGAAGTCATCCTGTTCCTCTTCATTGGCACCATCCCCGTGACGTCGTTTTCATAATCAACGCGGCCACAGCTCGACCATCTCTTCCTGTGCCTCGCCCTCCCCGCTACTCAGGGCGCACGCCGTCGACGCCCGCTGCGGCCCCACCCGACCCTCTGGTGCCCGGGGCGGGCTGAGGGCGGACCGAGGGCGGGCCGAGGGCGTTCCGAGGGCGGGCCGAGGGCGAGCCGTGGACGTGCCCCGGGCGCACATCTGCAATGCAAAAGACCCCGCGGCGCCGAACAGACGTCGCTAAGCGAAGGGAATCTGTTGGAGCCGCGCGCTCATTCCGCCAACTGCCCCCGCTGCCGCGCCCGCTGCCGCGCCCGCTGCCGCGCCCGCTGCCGCCCCCGCTGCCGCCCCCGCTGCCGCCCCCGCTGCCGCCCCCGCTGCCGCCCCCGCTGCCGCTCCCGCTGCCGCCCCCGCTTCCGCTCCCGCTGCCGCCCCCGCTGCCGCCCCCGCTGCCGCCCCCGCTGCCGCTCCCGCTGCCGCCCCCGCTGCCGCCTACGCTGCCGCCAACGCTGCCGCCCCCGCTGCCGCCAACGCTGCCACCCCCGCTGCCGCCAACGCTGCCGCCTGCAGGGCAAGAGGAGGTGCGAATGATCAGCGCTCCTTCGGTGCTCGGTGAATGGCCACGTTTTGTTGGGTGGTTCTAAGCTCAAACCTTTCTTGGTGTTCCCCAGGGACTTAGCACTGGATCAAGAACAAATTCCAGTTGAGTTCATCGGTTGAAGTGCTAAGTGAATAAGTACTATATGTAACAATGGTATCATGATTTAGACAGAGAGAAACCTGTTTAAGGGGAATTATATTTTAAAACGTTTGTTAGAAATAAAATTATATTCGTTCCTAATAATCCTACGAAGTTGTTGTGAACATAAATTAAAACTATTCTCTTTATCAGACCAAGACCAAAAATAGGCGCTGGACTCTATTTTGGGGATCAGATAGTGTACGCGTGTGCAATTGATAATTTCTAAAGCACAATTCATATTCGGGGAAATTTAGAGTCGTCATAGACATATGCACATTTTACCGACTCTACAGGGCTGTTTTTTTGACAAGTATAAATAAAAATGGGAATTACCGTGTTTATCCTACATTTTTCATTCATTTTTTAAACCGTTCGAAGTGTTTGTATTTGAAAATTTTTCGTATTTTGATTTTTAATGGTTACTCATAATTTTTTTTATTATTAAAACGTTGCACTTTTTATTTAAGTCTTTTGTTCCATTCATGTAGGCATATTTTCAGAGCAGCGTTCATTTGCTGAACAAACGGGGAAATCGATCAGTGTTTTTCTACTCCCGTTGACAAGAGTGGAATTGAAAGACGTCACTTTTATTCAGGAAATTGTTTCTTCTTTTTTGCGATCATCCCGACGAATATACTTTCAGCTTCTATGAGACTTCTAACGGAAAAATAAATATCGTTTCATCTCTTAGTTACCCTTCGCTGTACCTTCATCATACCTGCGCTTTTGAAGGGCCTTTTACGTTTTTTAAATTGTGTTATCCCTCTGCTTTGACGTTCCTATTCATATAAAAGGTGACTTTTAGTGGGAATATTCTATTTATAACACTTCCTCTCTTCCTTTTATTTTTTATAACCGTCAATCTTATTTTGTACATTTTTCATAGTTTGAATTCTGCACGGAACGCTCATTCAGAATTTTCGAATTAAACCAGTGCATTACAATTCTTTGTATTTGCATTTTTTCTACTTCCGGATCATTATTCTCATGACTGCGTCCGTTCAACAGAGGCCGCAATGTCGTGGCATATAAAGCTCACTGCAGTGCTTTATCCGCTTCCTGGAGATGCCAGGCTCTTTTATTTTGCCTGAATTTGTCTAATTTGGACTGATAATTTTTTTTAAATTTCGCACACTGATAGAAATAATTATCAAATAAGTAAAAATGTAGCTATTCTGGTGTATCCTGAATAGATAGGAACATTATTAATGCTCGTTTTTTGAAATTGTAAAGTATATTTTTTCAATTGCAATCCTGTTTTTATTTTTTTTGCATTTTGTTATTTTAAATTTTTATCGTTATCTTCTGATAGTTCAGATGTTAAAATGAAATAGTGTGAGAACATTTTAGTATTATAAGGAATGTATAATAATTTTTAATATAACATACTAGCTTTAATTTCTCTTTATATTCTCTTCAATCTTGACCCTGGAGATAAAGGACACTACGTCCATGTTTTGCAAAAATTATGTATTGCAACTCACTTCCTCCATTTCTTTTCTGTTGCCTTTCTTGAAGGTAACTATTGACAATTGTCCAAAAGAGATGAGGCTGAATCTTGAGTCAGAAACAAAAACTAGGATGTGTCAGTGAAAAAGGTCTTTACTAGGATGATACTAAGACCTTCGGTGTGCTGAAGGAAAGTTCAATCTGAAAAGCAGCAAGATTTGGTGTGTGTGTGTGTATGCCGTTGCTGCTCATTTCGCAGCTGCGTCGTCGGCCGCACTAGGGCTTCAAGCTTTCCGGCCTTGCAGATGGTTCGCGCAGCAGATGGGCGGCGGTGGGGTGGGAGGGAAAGTAGGCGTGGCGGGGGCGGCGGGTGGCGAGCGACTGGCCCTGCAGAAGCCCTAGTCCAACGGTCGCTCGCCATCCCACGCCTAAGGCAGTCACCGCTCTCGGGCGGGTGGTTCATTGCTTGCGGCATGATGGAGGGTCAAGTGAAGCGTAGAAATCAAATGATACTGTACAATAAAAGGGGAGAATCAATGCCTCACCGCTCTACCGGTTCGGTAACTGCGAGTAATTCATATTTATGAATAATTGTGAGAACATAAATTGCAGTAACTTCGTTTTTTTATCATGTAGTGATAACGAAGTTATTTAAATTTCAATTCTTACCAGTAAAATTATCACCAGCACAATTTCCAGTTAGTGCTCACAAGTAAAAGTTTGCAATTAGAATGACGAGTTGTTACGAAACACATCATTTTGCGTGCTTTTCCTTGCGTTTAGTATCAGCACCTACCAGGACTTAAATTTTTTTCCCTTGAACCTTGCCAGCAATAATTTCTGTGGACTGAGAAGTTTGGAAAGAAACAATAATTTAGAAAGCACAAACAAGTGCGTGTATTTCAGTGTTTTCTTCGCTTTTCCTCTAGTCGGTTATCATTTATTACACTGACAGCATGTTTATTATCTTTTCTCAATGTGGAATTTAAGGAAAATACGAACCCTCTCAATCACGTTAAAAGAAAGAATCGTTTTTCATAGGAATGATATTAATATTGAACCACTTCATAAATTATTTCCTACAAAAAATCGAGTGAAGACTTCATGCAGGCAGGGTAGAGATGGTGTATGATTTAATTACGCACTTTCAGTAAAACTGATATTTCAGAATTACTCACCTTCATTAATACTATTCACCAACTATATGACAGAATTTGCAATTACGTATCCTTCCCGGTGTTTCGTACAGACCGATGTGCGCACTTACATTGTATCTTCCAACATGAAACGATCCGGGGGGTCGATAGGTACGTGGCCGCAAGCCAATTTAATTGCACCCCTCGACCCGCGATTCATAGTTTACCTTTCCGTTGCGCAAACTCACGGCGGTCAAGGGTTGCCAACAATATTCATGTTAAAGGAAGGGCACTCGGTAAGCGAAAAAACGAGCATCAACATTTTTTTATAAATATTTAATTGAAATTAACGTAAGCTATATTTCTTTCTTTCCTCCATTTCAAGTGAAAAGATTCGTCTGTAAAATGCAAGTGAAGACGGTTTAAGCGTCTCTTTTTTTTATTTTAGTTGTTAGACGGACTCAAGCATTTGCTAGTGTTCAAAAAAGGATGTTCTTGTTTTCTGTTCTAATTTAAACAATAAATGATACAACGTGGCAGATGTTAGTCATGTGATGAAATAAATGAAAACAAATGTTAAAAAATTACTAAAAGGAGGACTTCTGAAATAACAAGGAGGACGAGTGGACAGTTGATTGGTTGGTTGGTTTTTTCGTGTTTCCGCGCGCGTCAAATGCTTTGGTCATTAGTCCCGTTAGTGTAGTGCATGTTCTTTTTCCTCGAGAGATGGCAGTGGTCTTCCCCCGCTGGATGGCGAGACCCGGCGCCGACCTACCGTCGGCTAGTGGGGTTTCCCCCTAACCAGGACTCTCCCACCAGCGGGGCACCGCCCCAGCCGGGACAAGCTCTAAGCTCCCGACCGGTCTTCCGGAATATGTGGTAGTGTAGTGCATGGTAATGTATGTGTGTGTGTGTAAGGGGGAGAGGATAGGACAAGAGGAAGGAAAGACCGCGCGCTGTCCGTGGCCCGTTTGGTAGGGTACTGCTCCGGCATTCGCCTGGTGTTGATCGGAGAAACCACGCAAAACTATCGATCAGAGCAGCCGGCCACTAGACTTCTCCTCCAGGCAGCGACTGAATTCGACCTAGCTGAAAAGCTGGTGTCGAAAATCCTGCCGACGTCAGTACTCGAACCTAGGACCTCCCGGTCAGAGGCGCTGCAGTGACATCAGTAGATGCACTGAGCTACCGCTCCCGGTGAGTGGACAGTTGACATCAATAAGGACTGTCCACCTAAATGAAGGACGGTTGGTAACTCTAATTGCATCCCTCGCCCCAGTTTCATAGTTTACCTTTCCGCTCCGCAGACTCCTGCCGATCACAGCTCGACTCACCCGACTCCATTGCGCGGAAGGGTTGCCATCAATGTTCAGCAAAAACAAACCACTCTTCAACACATTTCTTTTTATGAATATTTACTTTGCACTAACATCAGTTCTTTTTTGCGATTCAAGTGGAAATATTAGTTCAAAAAGTGCAAATGAAGATGGTCGTTTTATTTTAGTCGCGAGATAGAAACACTATCAGCATGCGTGTATCAGTGTACAGAAAAGAGATGTTCATGATTTCTATTCTAAATTAAACAATAAACGATACAAATTAGCAGATGTTAGTCATGTGATGAAATAAATGGCAACACATGTTTAAGAAAATACTAAAAGGAATACATTTAAAATACAAAAAAGGACGAGAGGACAGTTAACGTCAACAGAGGATTGTCCTGTCAAATGGACTACGTTTAGCAACTCTAATTGCATTCTTCGCCCTGCGAATCATAGTTTACCTTTCCGCTCCGCAGACTCCCGCCGATCAAGTCTCGACTCATGCAACTCTATTCCGCGGTAGGGTTGCCAACAATGTTTATGTAAAAGGGAGGACATTTGACAAGGAAGCAAAAAAACCTCATCAGCACGTTTCTTTTTGTAAATATTTACTTTACACTAACAGAAGCTCTATTTTGCGATTCAAGTGAAAAGATTTGTTCACAAAATGCAAATGAGGATTTTTTTATTTTAGTCGCTAAACAGGGACACTATTACGCAAGTGTGCATCAGCGTTCAGAAAAAGGATGTTCATGTTTTCTTTTCTAAATTAAACATTAAATTATACAACGTAGCAGGTGTTAGTCGTGTGATAAAATAAATGACAATAAAATGTTTAAAGTTTACTAAAAGGAGGATATTTAAAATAAAAGGAGGACAGTTAAAATAAAAGGAGGACACTTAAAATAAAAGGAGGGCATTTAAAATAAAAAGAGGATATTTAAAATAAAAGGAGAAGATTTAAAATAAAAAGAGGACACTTAAAAATAAAAGGATGGTATTTAAAATAAAAGGAGGACATTTAAAATAAAAGGAGAAGATTTAAAATAAAAGGAGGACACTTAAAAATGAAAGGATGGTATTTAAAATAAAAGGAGGACATTTAAAATAAAAGTAGGACGTTTAAAATAAAAGGAGGCCATTTAAACTAAAAGGAGGATATTTAAAATAAAATAATGACATTTAAAATAAAAGCAGGACATTTAAAATAAAAGGAGGATATTTAATATAAAAGGAGGGCATTTAAAATAAAAGGAGGGCATTTAAAATAAAAGGAGGGCATTTAAAATAAAAGGAGGGCATTTAAAATAAAAGGAGGGCATTTAAAATAAAAGGAGGGCATTTAAAATAAAAGGAGGGCATTTAAAATAAAAGGAGGGCATTTAAAATAAAAGGAGGGCATTTAAAATAAAAGGAGGGCATTTAAAATAAAAGGAGGGCATTTAAAATAAAAGGAGGGCATTTAAAATAAAAGAAGGACATTTAAAATAAAAGGAGGACATTTAAAATAAAAGGAGGATGGCAATTGTCGTCAGTAGAGGACCTTCCTCCCAAATGATGGACGGTTGACATCCCTAATGGCGTCCCTCGCCCCGCGGTTCATAGTGTACCTTTTCGCTCCGCAGACTGCCGCCGAACGCACCTCGCCTCACCCGACTCTACTCTGTGGGGCGTGGGCGACCGACGTCCATCGTCCTTCGTAGTTCCTACCGCCGCCGCTGCAGCCTCTCGAGTTACGCGCGGCGGGAAAGCGGCGCCATTAATTGGAATCACTCCCAATTACATGCGTGGGCCTCGCGACAAACTGACCGTTCACGCGGCGCGGCGCGGCGCGGCCCCCTTCCCTCGCCTCGTGCGGGCGCTCGCCGCCAACGTGAGCCGGCGCGCTGCGGGTCCACACGGACTGAAGGGTTCGATTGATTGATTAATTTCCTGTTTCCGGGCGCGTCAACTGCTGTAGTCATCAGTCCCGTAAGTGTAGTGCATAGCTTTGCCGCTTCGCGGGAGCCGGAGGGGAGTGGGTCACAACGGGCCGAAGGGCTCGAATGATTGATTAATTTCCTGTTTCCGGGGCGCGTCAACTGCTATAGTCATCAGTCCCGTAAGTGTAGTGCATAGTGCTTTGCGGGAGCTGGAGCGGAGTGGGTCACAACGAGGCGAAAAGCTCGATTGATTCATTATTTCCTGTTTCCTGGCGTGTCAACTGCTAGTCATCAGTGCCGTAAGTGTAGTGCATAGTGCTTTGCGAGAGCCGGAGTGGAGTGGGTCACAAGGGGGCGAAGGGTTCGATTGATTGATTATTTCCTGTTTCCGGACGCGTCAAATGCTGTAGTCATCAGTCCCGTAAGTGTAGGGCACGGTATTTTCCCGCCAAAGCCAGAGCGCAGTGGGTCGACACGGGACGAAGGCTTAATTGACTATATTCTGTTTCCGGGCGCGTCAACTGCTAATCAGTCCCGTAAGTGTAGTGCATAGTGCTTTGCGGGAGCCGGATCGGAGTGGGTCACAACGGTGTGAAGGGCTCGATGGGTGATTGATTGATTATTACCTGTTTTCGTGCGCGTCAACTGCTTTAGTCATCAGTCCCGTTAGTGTAGTGCATGTGTATATCTCCAGAGCCGGCGGTGTTCTTCCACCGCTGGATGGTGAGGTCGGTGTCGACCTAACGTCGTCGTAGCTTCTTCGGCCTACGTACGTGCCACCTGGTCAACCAACCATTCCTACCTCGCACAAGGTTGAAGCTCCGCCAAGGGGTTTTATTGCTGCTGGCAACTGGTGACGTTTATCTGCGAGTGTGGGCTTGTGAGCCTGATTGGAGTTAAGAAGTTGAGGCTAAAAATCAATACTCCATAGGGTGTAAAAGGCAGTGGAGTGATTACACTGAGGGCAGGAATCGTTCCTGATACTCGAAATATTAATCCGACCAAAAATGCCCGATGAAAAATGTCGGATCCGTATCTTGAAATAATCATAGTGGTGGAATCGTTTAAATCTGCAGTAACACACACTTCGCCCAGATGGCGGTTTATTCTAAAGTTATCGCACACAGGGCAGAAGAACTTATAGTCGAACTGTCAACCTACTCTGAACTCATCTTTGACAACTCTATCAACTAGAACGTCAACCTTATTGTCATGGTTTTCTACACTTGATTTTTCTGTTTCAACTTCGGTATCTCGTTCTTTTAGAGTTACAATCACAATTTCCTACTCGTGGAGCTACTTATTATTTTGTCATCTTGTTCACATCAACCATCTCCTAAGGCACTTCCACTGCTGCGAAAAAAATATCGTTGATTCTCAGTATCTTAGAAATTTCAATTTTGTTCTTCCCTCCAATGTTAATCACTCCTGACAGTGTAGCCACACATGCTGCTGCCAACCAAACATGCCTACGCACTTACCGCATACGCCTTCGTGCCCCACGAGTATAACCGTCACCGAAGATAATTAAAAAACACCCAAACCGGCCGAAATTTCTTGTAATTAGCGGTCGTTGTAGCCTTTATTTCCGTATTTCCAGTTTCCACCAACACCACCGTCACCGCCTTCCGTGGCCCAACACGCCTCCCGCTGCCGTCCTGTTTTTTGCTGCCGCCGACGCGACCGGACACTGTTTTCAACGGCGCCATTCATTTGTTTGCGGTCTTTCCGGTTAATCTGAACGTGCGTGTTGTAAACGCGGTCATATTTTATTTGGCAGAGCGGACAATTTTGGGATTTGGTTGTGTTTTATTCTGTCGTTCGAAAGTCGTGTGTTCGTGAAAGAGTTATGTGGTTGGGTAGAATGGAGGTAATGTAATGACCTTTTAATCGCGATTTCGGTGTAAATCTGCGATACGTTTTGTTTCATCATACCTAGATTTCTAGATTGGCTGTTGAGTTTTTTTCTTATTCTGTACGCGAAAGCCGTTCGTGAGCGGAGTAGTGATGTGATTTATTGCATAATTTACTTTACAAATCGCAAGGGATGCGTGATATTTGATTGAAACTCTTTGGGGTAAATAAAGAATACTTTACACGAATGTAAATTCAATTTGGAGATTTAATTAAATAAGTATGTTCTTGATACTTTCATAATAAGGGAGAGAACCTTTTCAAAATTCGTGAGCAGGGTCAAGATAATGTTGAAAGTGTAATGTTTGTTGAATTTGCAATAACGAATACTGAATGGCTTTACTTGATTTCATATTCCAGTGGGAAAACTTTCTATTGTAGCATCAAATTCCTTTTCTTGGTAAGGAATAACAGTTATTTTCACTTTCTTGGAAAACACTCGTGAATAAATCGCAAATCGGATTGTCCCTTCGTTTTTTTTTTAATACATAAACATTCAGAAGAATATTTCGAATATCATCCCCACTATTAATTTTTCCCTTTATTTTATATTGTGAAATCTTGAACGTAAGTCACTTTCATTGAATTCAATATTCTTTTCAGTTACTTCGCACAACTCTTTCAGTACAAACTAATTCAGTAATTAGTTTTGTAATTCTCTTGCACTTAGTGTAGAATCTGTGTACAAGGCAGTAACTAAAATAGTCAGCATTCGTGAATATTGTCAGCACTGTTTATCACTAATACTCTATAATATAAAAGTAGTGCGACATCTCAATTTACAGCGCATGTCGAGTTCTTCTTGGAAAAGAGTTATAACAAAAACTAGGATGTAACTGATGCCACTGCAATGCGGCCGGGGGGTTGTGATTGGTAGTTTTCCGTGGTTTCTCCGACCAATACCTGTTTAGTGTACTGCTCAGGCAAATGCCGGAGCAGTACTCTCACAAACGGACCGCGGAGCGCGCGCGATCTTTACTTCCCCTTCCTTATCCTGTCCTCACCCATAACTTACATACACTTAAACGTCCATGCCCTACACTACCGCACATGCTGGGAGACCGATCGGGGGCTTAGGGCTTGTCCCGGCTGGGGCGGTACTACGCTGGTGGGAGATACCTTGTTAGGAAAACACGCCAGCAGGCAGACAGACAGGTCGGCGCATGATCTGACCATCTAGCGGGGAAGATTATCGCCACCTCCTTAGGAAAAAACATCCACTACACTGAACGGGACTAATGACCTTAGCCGTTGACACACGCGAAAGCGCTAATCAATCTATAAAAAACTTTGAGGAATGCATACCGAAACTTTTTCTTTCAATGCATGACATCATTTAAAGAACTAGAATTTAATGTTATTATGCAGAAAACATGTAAAGCACAAGAATAAATATGGTCGAAAATGGCTTGGAAAGTTGGAACATATCCAAGCAACGATGCTTGCAGAAAATTAGATGTGTGGAATGTTGCTGTAGAAGAGTTAGAAAAGTTGTAGTTACTCACTACACGGGAAATAGAAAACCCCCAAAACAGTATTTCATATTGTTCAATATGAAGTCCCTAAGACATATTAAATGAGGGAGGTTTTCAATTCTGGCGCAACAACAGCACAATTTTGACTATGAATATATGCCTCCGAAATGGCATTTCGCCCTAGAGAAGGACGCAGCATCATGGCCGAAACGTTTTCTTGTGCCATAGTCCCGGGGTCTCCCGGACGGTGTAGTAGATACTCATAGACCTTACTTGTGACATATGTGCAGAATTACAGCTCTAAGAATCATTCAACACGAATTTTACTATCGGAAAATCGAGATCGTATTATTGAGACACGGATTCTGCCATAATCACAACTGCCACCCCAAGCAATTTTTTTACCCCATAGCCGCCACCGGCATCACCACCGCCGTCCCACCACTACTACCACCACCACCACCACCACCACCACCACCACCACCACCACCACCACCACCACCACCACCACCACCACCACCACCACCACTTCCACTACCACCACTACCACCACCACCACCACCACCACCACTACCACTACCACTACCACTACCACTACCACCACCACCACCACCACCACCACTTCCACTACCACCACTACCACCACCACCACCACCACCACCACCACCACCACCACCACCACCACTTCCACTACCACCACCACCACCACCACCACCACCACCACCAGTTTTACTTCAGGTTACTTATTTCTTTCAACAGTTACAATGACCATTTATAGTTTTCAAGATTTCCACCACTCGTATCTAATGTTGAATTTAAGGTACGGCCAGAATTGGTTTCTAGAAGTGAACGTCTTACGTGTATTTCTAGAATCATGACTCGACTGGAAGAACTTTAGGAAAGGCTATGGAACGAATGTGGCTCGCAACTGCAGATTGTTGCAAGATAGCTCTAGTACAAACTGTTTGAAGACCACGCGCATCGACCTTTTACAACGCAAGTCTGTGCAACACATGTTCGCAGTGGGTGTTTTAAAGAACCGAATCTGCGAAAAAGAATCGCTTGATTACCCCGGATTTTCACCATTGTTGATGTAAGATTGATGGGGATCTTTGTGTTTCGTTGAATAGTTTTTTTCGATAAAAAATAATTTTCAGTTATTTAATATTTTTACTTCTTTATAAAATCAAAGTATTTTGATATTTCTTCAGTATCATCCATTTTTTGAGCTCAAAAAGGCAGCTCAGATCTTTGCTAACATCAGTCACTTATCACGATGCCATTACCTCCCTCTCGCAGCTACTACCATTACTTTTGCACAGCCATCGTTACTCAAAAACTGAGAATTCACTCTTTATTTAACAAACTTTTATTATTTTAAAAGTATCTTTATCGTAAAATTGATTATAAATTTTGATATTCAGACAATACATAAAAGTATATTATATTGTCCTTTTAAACAATCTTTTCAGGGCTTTTGAATGCACTTTTTGCTTTGTGACTTTCAGTCTTCCTTATCTTACCCGGTTATTGGATTAAACGAAACTCGTAAGCTTCTATCTCGACCTTTTAATATTACACTTCATAGTTGTTATTCTGTACACTATCTAGACGACGTGCTTCAGGTGCATACCCTGACGAAAACGCCACCGAATGCCCTATCAAACCTCATTATCAGATAGTATCACATTCATCTCTTTCCGACGAGTGTCTTTTCCGTGACGCGAGCCCTCGGCGGGGGAGAAGCCAAATTCTTATCACGCTCTCCGGGGCCCTTTATCGTCACCGTTACTTCCTGCCCGTCGCCCCGAAGGTCCACCCCCACACACAATGAGTTGCGCCCGGCGTGAAGGGTTACGAGCCAGTTTCCAGGGCGCGAGGCAGGGCTGAGGCCGGGCCGGGCCGGGAATGCCTTATCTGAGGCTATAAGACGCCGCTGTCCAACTCGGCCCATCGCGTTCGCTCCATTGCGCCAATTAATACCGAAGGGCCGCCGCTCCGCAGGCTGGCGTGGCGCCAAGGGGCAGCTGGAGGCTGCTAGGAGGGGGGGGGAGATGCGGAAGCGAGACGATGGCGATGGGGATAACGGTCGAGATGGCGGAGGCGGTAACGGTCGGGGCAGCGGAGGTGATGGTGGAGGGAGCTGCAAACGGTAACTGGTTCATTGATTGATTGATGTTTTCGGACATGATAACTTCCATAGTAATTAGTCCCGTTAGTGTAGTGATTTTGTAAGACAGGAGGTGGCAGTTTTTTTTTAATTCGTTGCGTCGTTGTTGATGCAACGCGTCTCTTAACCGTTGTTGGTCGTTGACCGCTTTCATCTGGAGTAATCCTCCGTTAGTGAGTAATTACTATATTGAATAATTACTATGTTTGTCAAGTCTCGTCACGTCGCAGTCAGTCAGTGCCTTTTATCCCTTCGGCCAGGGGCTCAACGCCGTTAGAATCCGGAGTTCCTAGCCGGTCACCCAACCAGGAACCTGCGAGTCTCGAATTCACTTAACCTTCGTGACTTCACGGAGCGTAGTAAACGAATTCGGCTAGAGCCGCCGGCTGTGTTCCGCCCTCACTGGATGGTAAGATAGGATCAGTAGCCTGTGAAGGGCCTCTGCATTTAGTAGGCAAGCCTTAAATGGAATAATGTTGTACTATGTATTGAATTGTATGTATTTTAGTATTTATTATTATGTTATGGTATGATATGTATAATAACTGTAAAGAATTTGCTACCGGGCTTAATGCCCAAACCAAATTAAATAAATTATCTATTTACTCGTCGGTTTTTGGAGGATTCTCACGCCGGGCATCTCCCCCCCCCGTAGTGGGGCACCGCTTCATCCGGGACAAGATGTGTAGTAGTGTAATTCATGTTGATCAGGAACGAAAGACCGCGCGAAGTACTTGGTCTGCTCTTTGGGGTTATACTCTGGCATTAGCCTGATATTAATAAAAAGCACGGAAAACTACCGATCAGAGAAGCCGACCGCTAAAATTCTTCTCCAGACCGGTTGTTGAATTCGACCAAGCTAGGCAGCTAACATCAAAAATCCGCCTCCTCCGCGACTCGAACCCTAGGACTTCTCACCAGTCGTCGCGAAGACAGTACAATGACATGAACTGAGCTGGTGGTGAAAGTGATGGCGAAGGCGGGGAGGACGGAGACGGAAGCGTTGGACGGTCAGCAGGAGCTGGGACGGCGTAGCTGGCCGTGGAGACGGCTGCGGCGACGGTAGTAATGGTGGTGAGTGCCAGACGTTGTGGTCAAGTTTGCGGTGGTGTGATCAGTGCCGATGGGCATGGTAGTGGAGGAGGGGGCTGATACTGCAGCTGCGTACAAGGTCGGTCGCCATCCACTCAGGCTCATCCCTGCTGTTCGGCGTCCTTTCCTTTGAAGGCGCGTGCGATCTGCAGTTGTGGCTGTGGGAAGGGGAAGCACACTGATAATTCCTTTACCCAACGTTTATTAGTGGATACAATATGAGTCAACACCATTGTTGTTTTTTAAATGGTATCGATGGTTTTAAAATATAATTCTAGTATTTCATGTGTATAGTTAACTCTTATTAGTAGTTTGGTACTTAGGGATTTATTTTTTACATAATTAATTTATTATATACTTCAAAATTACTAGAAAGCACGAACCGGTAATGTCAAATCACTAGAAAACACATACCGATAATGCTTTACAGAAGATTGGTTCCTATTTTAACCCCATCGTAACTACATTTTAAGTATTTAAAACGTTCAACAAAATATTTAAAAAACGTCCGATCCACCCACCATTAAAGGATTTGGAGAGCTGAAGGGACGGTTATCTCGAATTATAATTTTCATTTAAAAAATAATGAATGGAAAATATTGAAAATATTTATATTTTGTAATTAAAGTAAAAATTACTTTCATTACCTACAATTAGAAAAAAACTATATTCTCAATCCGTCTAATCATAAATTTATATTAATAAAAAATTTTAGAAAACAGGTCTTTATATTTAAAAAATGGATCCAAAATGTACCCAATCAATAAAACTTGAAAATTATGTAGCATGGGGAACGAAGGGTTAATATAATTAGTGATTGGAATTTGGAATGTGATCTGCAACGTAACCTTTCACCGGTTATTTTTTAATTTTTTTTCTTTCTTTCTTCTATTTTTTGCTTGCGTTTGATCCTTTTTATTCCTTCTTTTACTCGTTATTTCTTTATTTCCTTTTTTGTTGGATACTTTTCTTCCTATTTTTTTATTTTCTTCCTCACTCTTTCAGTGTTATTTTTTCTTTCCTTCCCTTGTGCCTATAATAAGTTCTTAATTGAGAGATAAATTAATTGATTCGCTCATTTACTTGCTAATTTACTCACTCACTCACTCATACATTTTTTTAAGCACCAACATTCTAATTTTTTGCTCATCTTGTGTCGTTTATCACATGAAGAGGGTTGGTGCTCTCTTGATGATACTAATGTTGGTAACAAGTTTGAAAATGATTTTTCTTTTCATTATTTATTCAAGTATTAATGCCTTTGTAGATATCCACAAAGATCAACACGCGGAAATGCAGAAGAAAGGTAATAAGGGGGTTTAGTGAGTGAAACCTTTTAATTAATGTTTAAATCTTTCATTGGCATTGTTTTCTCGTTGCCCATCCTGCATCGTGGTTAGTTAGGTAGCGATATGAGAACCCAAGGTACTTGATGATTGGGAATCTAATAATTAAACATTCCGTTAGAACGCGAAAAATATTTATTTACTTTGTTTTATTATTCTTAGTTTCTAAATAGTTGTTATAAATGGCAATGCCGAGCAGGCTCTAAATGGTATCTTTTAAAACTGCTTTTTGCCTATGGTGACTTGTTTTTGTTTTGACTGTTCTTTTGTTTCTCTAATGACCCACGTCAACTTAGATAGCGACTAAATTCTTCCAATAATGAGATGTAGCCGATGTCACTTCCAGCTATCGTGAGTGGTAGACTGCTAGATATTGAAGAGTGACATTCATAAACATCTTTCTTTCTCTCAGTACTCGCTATTTCATTTTACAACTCTCACACATAGTCATAGCACGAATTCATTAATTCTTCCGTACAAAAATATTCTCCAAAGGCACGTCTCGGTCTCAAATATTCTTCACAGCGACAGGTATTGTACAATGTCGCATTCAACCCACATCGTCAAAGTCACGACTTTTCCCTTTGCAATCTACGTCAAAGAGCACACGTGCAAAGGGGCACTTCCCTTTACTCTGGGCCTATTGCCGCCGAGTGTTATTGTCATGTGGCGGTCCTCTCAGGTGCAAGTTACTGTGGTGCTCTCCTATGCCTTTGTCGCTGTTTGCGCATTCGGCTGTCAGGTGCGCGGAGAGCGAGGTTATGTGATGTGTACCACCGCTGACGTCAGTCGCGCTATTCCGCATTTAACGCCATGGGCGTCTCTGCTTACACTATTCCCCTTCCTTGACTCCCGCCAGTTCATTATCACTTTCTGTTCCAGCGCGTCGTCGCAAAGTTCTCTGTGATCGTTGTGGATGGCACTTCTCTTCTCGAACCAAACCTTTTTGTTCTGTCTGGAGCAGTTCTGCATTCACTTTTGCAATTTCTGCTCCTGCTCACTCAGTATTCACGCTGATTCTCTTCTTACCTCGGCATAAAATGAGTTAGCGCTAATTAATGTGAATGCTTCACTATATACTGTCTGTTCCATCAACACCCAACCGACATCGTTCCGCCGAGAACACCAACATTGTTTCTATTAGAATACTACGTCAATCACCACCACCACCACCACTCCCACAACTACACCTTACACTACCACTACCAATACCACCATCGTTACCATCATAACCAACCCGTTCATACCTTTGCCGCCATCGCTTCCATCACTACAACCGTTTCTACCACTACAAACTTCGTTTTACCCACCACTACAATCGTTCCCTCCAGTAGAACCGTTTTCACCACTACAACCACCATTTCCAGCACTCACAACTTCTCACCCCTGTCTCCATCACTATCACGGTTCCAACCTCAACCACCCATCATTGGCAACACACCCATCGATCACTATCATCCCCTCCCACAAACACTCCCATCATCACCGTTTCCACCACAACCAGTTCTACTCCAACTACCACTATTGCTACCATAATCACCATCATCACCGTCACCACCACTACCGCAATCAACAGCATCACCACCACTACCATCAAATCCTTAGTCTGACCTGCCATACCTGCTTGTCTTACTGGTACGTCTTACCTGCCTTTCTTTACCACCACCGCCTCTATCAATATCACCCTTTCCACCGTCGTTTCGTCATCGTTCACTTGATCTTTACTACTTTCGTTATTCTAACATTATTCCGATCACCCCCGCGGCTTTACCCCCATCATCCTCGTTTTACTATCTCACCCTATCTGGAAGCACCCATGGCCATCGTGTCCCGGAAAAGTGCCATCGCCGCCAATATCGCCCCTCCCCCCCTCGCTGCTCTGGCGCCGGCCCCGCCCCTCGTGTGTGCTCCCGTGGATCGCGCGGCGCGGGCCCGGAGTGGCCGAGCGGCGCATAATTAACATTCCCGCGGCGCCGCGGCGAGAGCTTTGCCCGGTGACGTCCTTCGCATCTCATTGTGGGCTCGTAATTGTGCCGGCGGCGGCGGCTACGGTGGCGGTGGTGGTGGCGGTGGTGGCGGTGGTGGCGGCGGTGGTGGTGGCGGCGGCGGCGGCGGCGGCGGCGGCGGCGGCGGCGGCGGCGGCGGCGGCGGCGGCGGCGGCGGCGGCGGCGGCGGTGGCGGCGGCGGCGGCGGCGGCGGCGGCGGCGGCGGCGGCGGCGGTGAGTGGGTGGGGCTGGCGGGGAGAAACGGTTCGAAGGGGGAGGGGCAGCGCGGAGTGGTGGGGTCGAAGAGAAACGAAGCGAGGCGAGGCGGTGAGAGGGTAGTGATGCGGAACGAAAATGAGAGGTGGCAGGAAAAGAGGAGCGGGGCGAGGCGGGGAGAAGCAGAGTAAGGCAAAGAGGAGCGGGGCGGAAAGGAGGAAGATGTGGAGAGGGGTGAGCGGGGGCGTACGAGGCTGGAGTGGAACGGTGAGTTGCAGTATGGAACGGGATGGGGAAGAAAGGAAAAGGATGTAGCGGAGAGGAGAAGAGTAGTACTGGAGGAAGGAGAGAGATGTAGAACTGGACGGAGAGGGGAGAATTAAAAGTGGACCAAGAGGAGAGTGGTAGAATGAACGAAGAGTCGAGATGTAAAACAGGACGAAGAGGAGAGAAGAGGGGCGGGAAGACAAGGAGACAAAAAGGGTGGCAAGAAGAAGAGGAGAGAAGAAAGGCCGAAAAAGAGGTTTAGAATAGAGCGGGACTGCGAGAGGAGAAATAGGCGGGGCCACGAGATGAGGAATTGGACGAGAAGAAATATGAGAGAAGAAAGACCGGAAAAGAGGTAAAGAAGGGCGGAATTGAGAGGAGAGAAATAGGGTGGGGCCACGTGATGATTTGGGCGGCACGGAGAGATGAAGCATAGAGTGGAACTGAAAGGGAAGAAATATGATGGTGCAGAGAGGGGAGGAGTTCAGGGGATGGAGAGGTGAGGCGCATGGCCGGCCAGAGAGGAGACGAGCTGGGTGAGGTGAAGAGGAAAGAGCGGGTATGGCGAGGACAGGGAGCGGGACGGGGCGGGCCGGAGGCGGGCGCGGATTCCGAGTGAGTCGCAACGCGCCGCGCCGCGTCGGAGTGAGGTAGGACTGGCCAGCGTGGGGGGGCGGGCTGAGTGGCCCCTGCGCGACGCGTGCTGTGATGCCTGGCTTCGCGCAACGCGGGTCGGCGAGGCACGGATTTCCCCTGCCCCCTCCCCTCCCCCCTCCACTCGCCCCTCGTCCACCGTTTGCGTCGCGTCGCATCGCGTCGCCGCCCGCCTGAGTTAGCGCCCGGCCGGGCCGCAGTGGCGCTCCGGTTCGTCTTTGTGGGGTCGTTCCCCTGATGGACGACGACGCACGTCACATACGTTCCGCCACTGGGGTGGTTGTTATTCGCGGGACTGTGTAGTGGCGCTACCTCGCGGTGGAAGGTGCGTATGTTTCCCTTCTTTATACACTTCGTCCCCAGTTACTTTCAAAAAATATTTAGAACTCTTTATAAAAACGTCTTTGGAATATATTCATTGTGAAACCTGTCTTAAACGTTCGCCAATGATTCCGCTATAAATTGGCCGTCATGGGAAGTGGTCGCTTAATCAAGGTTATGATGGTACTGGAAGTGTAAATCAAATCTGTGCTAATTGCTTTAAAAAGAAGCCCGAGTTAAGAAACAATGGTGATGATTGAAACGGGAGAGGAAATCGCCTTCTTGTTCATTGAGAGGACCGGTAGCGGTAGCTCAGTGCATCAACTGATGTCTCTGCAGCGCCTCTAGCCGGGAGTTCCTAGGTTCGAGTCCTGACGGCGGCAGGATTTTCGACACTAGCTGTTCAGCTAGGTCGAATTTAGCTGCTGTCTGGAGGAGAATTCTAGCGGCCGGCTGCTCTGATCGGTAGTTTTCCGTGGTTTCTCCGATCAACACCAGGCGAATGCCGGAGCAGTACCCTACCAAACGGGCCACGGACCGCGCGCGATCTGTCCTTCCTCTTCCTTGTCCTATCCTCTCCCCTTACACACACACACACACTACACTACCACACATTCCGGGTGACCGGTCGGGAAGTTAGAGCTTGTCCCGACTAGGGCGGTGCCCCGCTGGTGGGAGAGTCCTGGTTAGGGGAAAGCCCCACTAGCCGACGGTAGGTCGGCGCCGGATCTCGCCATCCAGCGGGGGAAGATCACCGCCATCTCCCGAGAAAAAACATGTACTACACTAACGGGACTAATGACCAAAGTAGTTGACGCGCCCGGAAACACGAAAAATCAATCAATCAATTCATTGAGAGATATTTATTAAAAAATGAATTAATCCCTCTGCGAGATTAGCCACTCTGCATATCATTATTCCAAGTAATCTGACAGTACCTCCGGTCGTAAGAAGACAATATACGTAAACAGCAATCCCTATCACGTTTTCTACTCTTATTATAATACAGTTCAAAATCACTTACGGTGACCGCTTAAGAAAGAATAACCCAACTCTTAGTAGTAGAGTACTCAAGGAAATATGCCTGGCTGCTTGCTACCTAGTCAAGTAGACAAATGAAATGAGGAAATATTTGTAGGTGTCTTTGGGAAAATTCTATTGATTTCACGAAAGAATGCTCTTTGAAGGTGACCGCTTAATTGGGTTACCTTTTAATTTAAATTAATACTGTTTATTTTAAATTAAAATGGTACACAGGTAATGCTTTACTCTTGATTGAAGATTTTGCAAAGGTATTCACAACAATTCAGATATCTGTCGGGACTGTTTTTTCAAATGTTTGTATGTTTACCATTGTGTAAAATAAAATATGAATTACACACTACTTTTTTCTCATATTAATTATTTTTATTAAGAATATTTTTGTTTTCATTTTTGTTCTCTGCGCATTAGCCTTTTTTGTCGGCTTTTGTGATAAATTGCATAGGAAATGTAAAATCCGTGCACGAATAATATTCGTAAAAATTCGTTAATTCCGACTTCCAGTAAAAGCTGAAGAACTTCCGGAAAATTTAGACCAGTTTTCATATCGTCCCATCGGTACTTTTGTTATATGAATAAAGATCAAAACAATATGAAATTCCAGTTGAGTGTATTTTTTCATTGCCTGATATTGTGTTTTCTAGGAAAATAAATATTAGCGCTAAGTTCACTGAAATGTATTTTAACTGTAATTTCTCTGCCCATTTATATTTTAAAAAAATGTTTTTAAAAATGAACCGAATAAAAAACATGAATACTTTTTATGATAGTATGAACCATTTTTAGACTTAGGTTTGCATAAACATATTATAACCAATACGTTATGTTGATTATGCTTTTGATATTGCATTGAATAGAAATCCTTTTTGTTTGTTTCAAGCTGTGGAAATGCCCGATCTGTAAAGTGTTTCAACTTCAAGACTCATGATCTCCACAATTTTCTTAGAGATATATGTATTGTCTTCAAGTAGTATTTATGAATTCCACACCCTGTCGAGGTTATAAACGGGTTTCAAAATAAAAATGTTTTGAACTTTAGAAACAGCTGTGGCGATTCTGGAGTTGAGGGTGATGGATACTGAATGACTGGGTTATTTGATATGCGAGATTAAGAGAAATGTACACATTGCTACTATCACTGGTATTTGCATTTCGTTAGTTACTTTGTTATGTTAATATATTTAATATTATAATGAAACTGCAAATTGTCTTAAAATACAGTGACCAGTGCGCAAGGTACAATTATCAGACAATAACTTAATAATTCCTCCATAAAACTCATTTACAAATAGATCTCATCGGTTGACATTTCTTGAAATGAACGAATGTGAATTCGATATTTAAATAAGTTTTCTAAAGTACTATTTGTATAGTAGTATCGTATGTCCGTTACCTTTGTCAAATTTACCGTCTCGTTAATAATTCTTGGTTACCTATAAGTGCTGGTTCTTACAGCAAGATGCACGTTCCATGACGTATTTCGAATACACTATTAAATTGGGAGTTGCTCTTTTATTTCTCTTTCTCGTATTAATCTAAAATTAGTGTCATCTATTTGCCTGTTGGTCTTGAATGATGGACCCTCTGCTTTGCTGTGTCTTCTTCTCATCGCACTGCCGGGCCATTCCCATCGAGGGAAAAGCTCCGCTCTGTCCGGGCACTCATTCGCCTCCTCGGAGGCCGGGCGCAGCCCGCGAATTTTTCTCGTTTTTTCCAGGGATCCTTGTCCCCGCCCCCACTCGCCGCCGAGCCTTTCGCTGCTCTGCGCGGAGGCACACAGGCAGCGCGCTGTGCGACGCCGCTCGGCTCTCCATCGCTCCCCAACAGCCCCGCCCCCTCCCCAGCCGAGCCCCCACCCGCGCCCCTAGTCCCTCATCCAGTCCCGCCCCTAGCCCCTCCTCCAGCCTCTCATTCAGCCCCGTCTCCAGCCCCGTGTCCAGCCGCGCCCCCAGCACGGTCTCCAGCCCCGTCTCCAGCCTTCCTAGCGCCACCCTATAGCCTCCTCTCCAGCCCCGCCTCCAGCCCTGCCTCCAGCCCCGCCTCTAGCCTCGCCTCCAGCCTCGCTTCCCGCCCCGCCTCCAGCCCCGCCTACAGCCCCGGCTACAGCCCCCCCCTACAGCCCCCCTACAGCCCCCTTACAGCCCCCTTACAGCCTCCCTACAGATCCGTCTCCAGTCCCGCCTCCAGCTCACCTCCAGCCCGTCTCCAGCCCCGTCACCAGCCCCGCCTCCAGCCCTGCCTCCAGCCCTGCCTCCAGCCCTGCCTCCAGCCTGCTCTCCAGCCCTGCTCTCCAGCCCTGCCTCCAGCCCTGCCTCCAGCCCTGCCTCCAGCCCTGCTCTCCAGCTCCTGCCTCCAGCCCTGCCCAGCTCCAGCCTCCTCCAGCCCTGCCTCTCCAGCCTCGCCTCCAGCCCCGCCTCCAGCCCCGCCTCCAGCCCCGCCTCCAGCCCCGCCCCCATCTCCGCCGCTTCCCAGCTCACGCCTCGCGCATACCACCCCTTCCCTCCTCTTTTCTCCATCCTGCAACCTCCACGATCCTACCCGTCGTGCCTGCGCTGTTCCTGCCAATCTCTTCATTATCCCTCATCACCATTTGCGTTTACACTCCGCCTTTTCCTACCTTTAGGTCATCGTCACCTCCTCCACTCCGTGTATTACCACTCCGCCTACCCCGCCGCACATTTCCTTAAAGCACATATCTCCATGCTATCCCCACCCTGCATGTCCTCAGCTCGTTCATCCCCATCCCCGCCTTACCCGCCGCTCTTTAATTGCGAACGCACGCTCGCCAGGTCTTCTCGGTGTTCTCGGCTCCCCCTTCCACTACGCACACTTCCCGGCAACTCCACCGCTTCGCCACAGCCCCACCCCTGACTCCCCCGCTTCCCAGGCTCATGGCTCGGGAACATCTCCCCTTTTCTCCCCTCCACTCTCCACGACGGCGCCCTGCCATGCCTGCCCTATCCCCGCCATTTCCCTTCCCTTGTCTCCAAACACGATCTCTTCACACGCTCGCGCCTCGCGCGCCTAACGCCTCAACTCTCTCCCACCATCCATCCCTCTCCACACTCTTCATGACTGTCCTGTCCCGCTTCACCCTTTCGCCTCTCTCCAAGGACTATCTCCGTTCATGCTTCGCCGTTTTCTACCTCCTATTGTAGCGTCACGTTGGCGGCCGTGGGTGGGAGGAGGAGCGGAAGTATCGCATATCTGCGGGCATGAATAGCTTGGCGCCCCGGCGTTGGAATACATTTAGACAAAGGGGACGCCAGCTTGACCGGGAAGGTCACGTGGTAGACGCGAGCCTCCCTCCTACACCTAGGACGGTCACGTGACGGCTGCACTCTGGTATAAAATCGAGCCGACGAGCTCACACGGTGGGTTTTAATTCTGGAAACCTCGCGCGATGCGAAAAACATTACGCCCAGGCTGGAGCGTGTCGTGTCTATTGCACGGGTGACGAGGTCACGGTAGTGACGCGGGAGTAGCGTCAGAATAGGCGGGGCCTCCCTATCTATGTGGGGTATCCACAGGGAAATACAAGTGTGTAGTTTCGGAGCAGAAGTTGGTTATTGTACATACATGTAAATAAACTTGTATATACTTGTAAATGTCTGTGTGTTTTTCTCCATGACGCCAAACTATGTTCTCATCGCTTCCTCGCCTTCTCTATCCCCACCTCGACGACCTCATCTTGTCCATCCCCACGCTGCACATACTCTCTCGCCCTACTCGCCGCTCTTTAACTGCGAACGCACGCACGCCAGGCATTCCGTACGGGATGACGCCGGTGCCCCCTTCCACTCCTCACTCCACCCCGCCACCCGCCCTCCGCACGACGCTATTGACACCCCTCCCCTACCTCTTCTGGTCTCTCCCCTCCCCGTCCACTCTCCATTTCCCATTACTCCAACCCACCATGCCTGCTCTAATCCTGTCACTTCCTTACTTCCAAACATAGTCTTCGTTCACATTGGGCACAACGCCTTCAGCTACCGCCATCTCCCATGTCTGCGTTGCCTCCCTCACTCCATGTATCAACACCCCGCGTGTCCCCGCCATACAATCCCCAACGCACATATCCCCCCACACGACTATGCACACTGCGCATATCTCGATTCCGCGTGTTCTCACTTCGCTCATCCTCACACGGCACATATCCTCGTTCTATCCGCCGCTCTTTAGCTGCGAATGCACGATCGCCAAGCTTTGCGCCCGGGCTGTCACCGGTTCCCCCTTGCACTCCACATTCCATTCGACTCTCCGACGTTCAGAACCCCTATTCACGCCAAACCGGGCTGCCCCTTCCCATCTCGCCATTTATCGTTTCTTCACATTCCATTCATTTCCACGAACATCTCCACTTGGCATATCCCCGTCGTGTGATCCCTCACTCCTCACACACCCCTCTAGTGCCAGTCCACCCACCCCCACATCGCTTGCTTGCTTGCTTGATTGATTGATTAATGTTTCCGGGCGCGTCAACTGCTATGGTCATTAGTCCCGTTAGTGTAGTGCATGTTTTTTTTCTCGGGAGATGGCGGTGATCTTCCCCCGCTGGATGGCGAGATCCGGCGCCGACCTACCGTCGGCTAGTGGGGCTTCCCCCCTAACCTGGACTCTCCCACCAGCGGGGCACCGCCCCAGCCGGGACAAGCTCTAAGCTCCCGACCGGTCTCCCGAAATATGTGGTAGTGTAGTGCATGTTAGTGTAAGTGTGTGTGTAAGGGGAGAGGATAGGACAAGGAAGAGGAAGGACAGATCGCGCGCGGTCCGTGGCTCGTTTGATAGGGTACTGCTCCGGCATTCACCTGGGGTTGATCGGAGAAACCACGGAAAACTACCGATCAGAGCAGCCGGCCGCTAGAATTCTCCTCCAGACAGCAGCTAAATTCGACCTAGCTGAAAAGCTAGTGTCGAAAATCCTGCCGCCGTCAGGACTCGAACCTTGGACCTCCCGGCTAGAGGCGCTGCAGTGACATCAGTTGATGCACTGAGCTACCGCTACCGGTACATCGCTTGCCTTCCCCTCTAGTTTTGCATATTCCCATCCTGCAATTCCCTGCCCCATCTACTGCAACTCCGCCCTCCCCTACCCATCGCTCTTCTTACTCTCCCGCCTTGCGTATTCCCGCCCTGTTTTCCCTACCTCAAATTTTTCCCTCCAAAGCGTCACCGTCCTTCCCAACCGGCCGTTCCCCTTACCACCATCAACTGATGTCACTGCAGTGCCTCGGACTGGGAGGTCCTAGGTTCGAGTCCTTACGGCGGCAGGATTCTTGAGAATTATAGTGGCCGGCTGCTCTGATCGGTAGTTTTCCTTGATTTCTCCGCTCTACACCAGGGGAATGCCGGAGCAGTACCCTAACAAACGGGCCACGGACCGCACGCGCTTTTTCCTTTCCTTTCCTTGTCTATCTTCTCCCCTTCCACTCTCACACACACTTACACTAACATGCACTACACTACCACATATTCTGGGAGACCGGTCGGGAGCTTAGAGCTTGGGGGGAATCCCCGGTAGCCGACGGTGGGTCGGAGCCGGATCTCGCCATCCAGCGGGAAAAGATCACCGCCATCTCCCGAGGGGGGTTAACATGCACTACATTTATGGGCTACTGATTTAAGCTGTTGACGCGCTCAGAATCACAAACCAGCTTTCCTTCCCCTCCTGTTCCGCATATTCCCATCCTGCGATTTCTCGCTCCCCATAAATCCATCAATCGAAACTCTGCTCTCCCTTACCCATCGCTTTCTTACTCTCCCGCCATGCGTATTCCCGCCCTGTTTTCCGTACCTCAAATCTCCCCCCTCCCAAGCGTCCCCGCCCTTTCCAACCGACCGTTCCCCCTCCCTCCAGCGGTTTCCCTTCCCCTCCCGTCGCTGCGCGGCGCCGGAGGCGGGGGGGGGGGCGCACGCTCGTCGGGACGCCCAGCGCCCGGCGCGTCGCGTCGCCGTCCGCGCGCCCGCCCATTTGTCTCCGTCGCGGCGGCGACAGGCGGCGGCGGCGACGCCGGCGCCACCGGCGACGCAGATGGGATTCCGTTCGCGTCCGCCGACCGCTTTCAAAGGACGCCGCCCCACCCCACGCCAACCCCTCCGCCGCCCCTCCGGCGCTACCTTTGCCAAATCCGCCGCCGCCGCCCCGATTGCCGGCGCGCTCTCGCTGGAGACGTCGCCTCCCGAACGGGGTGCCTGCTCTCCCAAGGCCGACGTCGCTGCTATCGCTCACGGAATTCGG
The DNA here is from genome assembly GCA_011170035.1 of Teleogryllus occipitalis. Taxonomy (NCBI): domain Eukaryota; kingdom Metazoa; phylum Arthropoda; class Insecta; order Orthoptera; family Gryllidae; genus Teleogryllus; species Teleogryllus occipitalis. The sequence continues at coordinate 106,336 of BLKR01001744.1, forward strand.
TCTCTCTTTTGAAGAACTTATTATTTTCAGGGCTACCAACATCAGGGTTACTAACGAAATTCGTTGTCTCTTTTGAAGAACTTATTATTTTCAGGGCTACCAACATCAGGGATACTAACGAAATTCGTTGTCTCTTTTGAAGAACTTATTATTTTCAGGGCTACCAACATCAGGGATACTAACGAAATTCGTTGTCTCTTTTGAAGAACTTATTATTTTCAGGGCTACCAACATCAGGGCTACTAACGAAATTCGTTGTCTCTTTTGAAGAACTTATTATTTTCAGGGCTACCAACATCAGGGATACTAACGAAATTCGTTGTCTCTTTTGAAGAACTTATTATTTTCAGGGCTACCAACATCAGGGATACTAACGAAATTCGTTGTCTCTTTTGAAGAACTTATTATTTTCAGGGCTACCAACATCAGGGATACTAACGAAATTCGTTGCGTCTTTTGAAGAACTTATTATTTTCAGGGCTACCAACATCAGGGCTACTAACGAAATTCGTTGTCTCTTTTGAAGAACTTATTATTTTCAGGGCTACCAACATCAGGGATACTAACGAAATTCGTTGCGTCTTTTGAAGAACTTATTATTTTCAGGGCTACCAACATCAGGGCTACTAACGAAATTCGTTGTGTCTTTTGAAGAAATTATTTTCAGGGCTACCAACATCAGGGTTACAAACTGGGAGCCCGTTGTCCCAAACCCGTCGCCACCATTATCGCTCACGGAATTCGGTCTCTCTTTTGAAGAACTTATTATTTTCAGGGCTACCAACATTAGAGCTACAAACGGGGAGCCCGTTGTCCCTAGCCCGTCGCCGCCACTATCGCTCAAGGAATTCGTTGTCTCTTTTGAAGAACTTATAATTTTCAGAGCTACCATCATCAGGGCTGCAAACGAGGAGCCCGTTGTCTCAAGCCCATCGCCGACACTATCACTCACGAAATTCGTTGTGTCTTTGAAGAACTTATTATTTTCAGGGCGACGAACATCAGGGCTACCAGCCCGTTGTCCCAAACCCGTTGCCACCATTATCGCGCTCGGAATTCGGTCTCTCTTTTGAAGAACTTATTATTTTCAGGGCTACCAACAGTAGGGCTATAATCGATGAGCCCGCTCTCTCCAAGTCCGCCACTATCCCTCACGAAATTCGTTGTGTATTTCAAGAACTATTTATTTTCAGGGCTACCAACATTAGTGCTACAAACGGGGAGCCCGTTGTCCCAAGCCCGTCGCCACCGTTATCGCACACGAAATTCGTTGTGTCTTTTGACGAACATTATTTTCAGGGCTACCAGCATCATCACTTAATCTTTACTGCGTGGGGTAGCTCTGTTGCATCTGCAATATCGTTGAACGACAAGTCTACCGGCCGAATATAGGCGGTGGCGAATTTTTGACTCTACTACATAAATCGGGTCGAATTCAGCCACTGGCTGGAGGAGAATTCTAGAGGCCGACTACTCTGTTTAAACAAACGGGTCACTTACCGTGTGCGATCTTTCGTTCCTCATCAATGTCCACATATGTAGACAGGCACATACATATCACTTACATGCTCTACACTGTCACACATATTGAGAGATTGTTGTTCCGCTTGGAGAGGTGGGAAAACATTTGGCAGACATGTAGGTCGGCGACGGATATCACGTACTAGCTGAAAGAAACACTGACACTTCCCTGGATATAAAATACACAAGGGACAAATAACCATAGGGCTCGACAAGAGACAACGTCGTAGTTGACAACATTAAAAATGCATTCAATAGCTTTTAAACTCGTTAATCCCGTTTGTTGCAAAAAACTCATTGTAGCTTAAATCTCTATTTCAAGGCATGAACTAAAAGACTTGTACTTGACAGATTTGACCTTTTTCAGTAAATCAATGCTACTTGGATTTCGCGGACACAATTACGTCCACATTTTCAGATCGGCCGTGCATGTGTCACCTCGCTTTCGCCCGCATCGCGACCACTGCTGAGTTTCTAATCACCTAAGCCTGATTGTGTGTGTTATTACCGCTCTCCCTGTTGCCGCCGGCATCAATTCCGGACAGCTCATCGTCATTTATCGGGTTATCGCCATTAAATCTTTAGCAGTGACTGCCGTCGAAGTCTGCCTGACACTTAAATCTGCAATTGGAATATTCAGGTCAAAGACAAATGCGATGTGCAGTCATTAGTGACCACTGACCACTGTTGTCATTGTATTCTGTCACACCTCTCACCCACCCACGCATCCCCGTCCACCGCCGCCAAGGTCCCTAGGGAATCTGTAATAAAATCTATCGCTCTCGTCGTCGCCGCCATGTTGTTTGTTACTCTTATCATCATGACTGTTGCTACCTTCTTTTTAACAGATTTGCATGTCAGTGTAGTCTCAATGAAATGCATCGTTGTAACTTGTGTTACGTAGCTTTCTGAGGTCAAGAACAAAAATTAAGTTCATGTATCAGTATTAACTGTATTCCACGATATATTCCACTTCCACTTGATCCATCCTAATTGATGCATCCAATTCATATCTTTCCTTTTTATGGATATCCTTTTCCCGTACAAGGCCACTTGCCATAGCTGTGGCATAGCCACTGTCATAGAAATGTCTTCTAATTCACACTCATATAATTTTCTTTATTACAACAATAGTAATCTACTCTCTCCATAATTCTTCTTTGTCACCAAGACTGCTACTAATACAGGTGATGATTCTACTACACTCTAGCCAAATTTGCTTTCTCTCTTCCCGCCTTTTATCTTCGTTTGACCCCGCCTTCTCTGTCAGAATATAACGGTCGTGTTTGACCCAATCCTTTTCATATGGATGGCCTTATATTCATCGCCGTTTATCTCGCTACCACTAGCTCTAATTGACATCGATTGCCTTAAGCTCTGAGCCATGAGCTCTAATTGAGACGAATACCAAAACGTAGGATGCACGAGTTACAGCATGTAAATCTTCCAAGAGAGAAATATGAGGGACATTATTGTTAATAATACAGTATTCTGTATTGCTGCCCACATACCTATCGCTATTTACGCTGGCAAAGCTACGCGTACCTTTGCTAAATCCGTGCACCAATTACCATTTCCCTCACGACGTTTAATGACATCCTTTCTACTATCAGTGATTCTGATCTGGGAATCTGTTCAAGTAATCAAACGCAGTATCAACATCTGTGTTAACTTATTCTCATAGCAATTGCGAACACTCATGTGCAATGATAATACGATATCGTTATATAGAGGCATATACTCAAGTAGGTGCACGTATTGATAGAAGCAGATCAAACTTCTCTGCGTTCTACTTGCACATGTGTGACCTTATTCGCCATGAACACTAACATCTGTGGCGAGACTTTCTTCATACTATTGTGCTGTTTCTCTATGTATTCTTTTATCCCTATCCTAGACGTCATCTCTCTCTGAAGACGCCACTGTAACTTCGCAATCGCTGATTTATTTCTCGGAATCATTTCCATCGTATTAATAAATACAGTCTGTGTCAGCACTGTATAGTCTGATTGTTGTGACTGTATCCACGTGGACCGGAAGATCTACGGTTCGAGTCGAGCACGTGGCGGAGTTTTGAGACCAACTTTATAGTTAATAGTTGAATTCAACAATTATCTAGAGGATAATTCTAACGGCAGGTTGCTCTGATCGGTAGTTTTTCGTGGTTTCTCCGGTCAATACCAAATGAATACCGAAATACAACCCTATCAAACGAGCCACGAACCACGCGCGATCTTTCCTTCCTCTTCCTTGTCATATCATCTCTTTCTAGAACACACTTGCACTTACATGCACTACGCTATCACACATGTCGGGAGACCAGTCGGCAGCTTAGAGCGCGTTCTGGCTGGAAGGCGAACCTTTGGTGGAGATACCTGGAGGTGAAATTCCCGACGCGTTGACCGGGAGAAGTGTCTCAATGTATCTACTGATGTAACTGCAGCGCCTCTGACCGGGTAGTCCTGGGTTCGTGTCCCGACGGTTGCAGGATTTTCGACACTAGCTTGTCAGCTAGGTCCAATTCAGTCGCTGTCTGGAGTAGAATTATAGCTGGCGGCTGCTCTGATGGGTAGTTTTCCGTGGTTTCTCCGACCAACACCGTACGAATGCCGGAGCACTACACTAAGAAACAGGCCACGGACCGCGCGGGATCTTTCCTACCTCGCCCTTGTCCTATCCTCTCCCTTTACACACACTTACACTAACATACATACACTTCACTACCAATCAATCCGAGAGTCCGGTCGGGAGCTTAGAGCTTGTTCCGGCTGTAGTGGTGACCACTCGTAGGAGATACCAGGTTGAGGAAAATCCCTCTAGCCGACAGTCCATCGGCTCTGGATCTCGCCATACAGTGGGAGAAGAACACCGCCACCTTACGAGAAAAAGCATGGACTACACTTACGTGACTAACGACCCTAGTAGTTCACGCGCCCGTAATCACTAACAGTCAATCAATCAATCAATCAACCAAATGCGTTGGTCGGCGCCTTATCTCTCTTACCAGAGGGGGTAAAACACCGTCAATTCTCGCGTTAAAAACATTCACTACACGAACGTGTCTAATGACTAGAGAACGGATTTTATGTAATTACATATTTTTTGCCTTTCTACTTATCGTTCTCAAAATTGACATCTTCGCGAATCGTCACCATCCTAACACAATATCAATTTTTTCGTTACATATTTTTACATATTTAGTACTATATTACATATTTTACATATTTTGCTATTTTCACAAAATATTTTTAATCTATCAATTTCCTTAAATTTATTACATTTTTTATGAAAAAGGTATTTTTAAAAATCAGAATTTTTTTCTACATACATACTGTGCTGTCGACTCCAGGTGCGTAACTTTAAGACGCGGTCTGATGTTACGGTCCGGCGCGCCTGATTCAGTTAGCTCAGTGTTGGGAAGTGCGCGACTGAGATCATTTTCACCTTTAGGTGTGGAAAGTATTATGGACGTCGCGTTTCGTGACCTTCAGCATTTATTTACGAAAAACTTTGCCGATCGCTGATGTGTAACAATTCGGTGAGAATGCTTCACGCTGGAGTTATTGTTTGCTAGTTGTAGGTATTGCCAGTTTGTATGCGGGTTTCTATTGCGTCTAGTTTAGCTGCTAAACTATGGTCATCGATAGCGATAGATAAAGTTCTTATTACTGACGAGAATGTTGTAAATTTCAAAACGTGCATCAGCTTGTGCCCTCCAAATGATTTTTAAAACGTTTGAATTATTTTTACGTTTGAATAACATTTGTGTTGAAAATGTTTGATAAATGTAATATCGAATTAGGTTAATGTGTTTTATAATTTTTGTATTTTAATACTACATATTATATCTGATTTTACATATTTATTACATATTCTTATTGTTTTCATTACATATTTATGTACATATTTTGTCGTTTCATACTACATATTTTTCCGGTCTCTACTAATGACCACAGCAAAGGATGGGTCTGGAAACAATCAATCATACTGATTAATCATCTCAGATTGGTTTAGATCCCTTTTCTTTGTCTTCATTTTGTTGGCGCTCTCCGCAAACTTTACAACTGTAGAAAAACTACTGTATTAACGAGCACTCCGACATTATCTAGGATGTCGAAATCGTCATTCAGTTAATTGCTGCATTCCCTGCAGTCTTCGTACCATTTGCGACATTGTCGTCTGCGTCACTAATGTAATTTTCGCTGCTCTAGTTAGTTTCCTGTCCGCTGGAAGGCACTTAACTACTACTAGGGTGTCTTTGTCATCGCGGCCTCCAGACCTAGTCCTCCCAATCGATCCACCGCTCTTCTTTGCGCTGTGCCCATTAGCGAGGACGCTTCCGTGTCGCTAGCAGCCAACGCGACCACCACCGCCACCGCCCCCAGTACTCTGTCTACCGCCTGCGCATCTGCCACGATCACTACCGTCGCCACTGCCACCACCGCCGCCTCCGCCACCGTTGATACCGCCACCTCTACTGACACCGACATCACCACCGCAGCCGCCTCCACAATCACCACGGCGATCCTCATCACCACCACCATCACCCCCATTGTCACCGCCACCCACTCCATCGTCATCACCATAGCCACCACACCCACGCCGTCACCATCACTGCCCCGCTGGTGGGAGAGTCCTGGGTAGGGGAGAACCTCGTAAGGCGACGGTAGGTCGGCGCCGGATCTCACCATCCAGCGGGGGAAGATCACCGCGATCTCCCGAGAAAATCATGCACTACACTTATGGGACTAATGATCAACGCTGTTTACGCGCCCGGAATTACCAACCAACGAACCAACCAATCAACCATCCACCATCATTGTTATCGCTATTGCGTTTGCTATTGCCGTTGCCAGAAAGATTGCCATCGTCACCGCCACCATCGCCTTCGCCGCTGTTCCCCCTACCATTGCCTTACAAGCAGCACCGCCGCTGACTTCGCGCTTCGCTGTCTTGAACACTGCCATCGCATTTGGCTATTCTGACATCATCTTAACACTGTACCTCCCGACGCCACGGTTGCGACACCAACTACGCCATTACGATCACTACTATTTCCACTTCTCTTATCGCTGTTCTTCATGCCGACTCTATTATTGATATAAAACCATTTAAAATGGTATCGTCCATATAAATAATGGTACCGTGAAGGACATTCCCACCCGCACAACCAGCGCTACAATCATTTTATTGCCCATTTTTTTCCTTACCCTCTTATTGCTAATAAAACCACTTGAAATGACATCGTCAATATCAAAATCGTTACCATGAACGACACTGCTACTCGCACAACCAGCGCTACAATCATTTTATTGCTACCACTATTACCACCGCTAATAGCAATAATACAACCGCCACCTCAATCGCCACCTCACCATTACAACCACCTCTGCCACCAACACAATCATCACCTTCACCATTACCATCAGGACCTCTACCATCATCACCTCTACCATCATCACCTCTACCATCATCACCTCTACCATCATCACCTCTACCATCATCACCTCTACCATCATCACCTCTGCCGCCACCATCACAATCACATCCACCATTACTACCACCTCTGTCACCCCCACCACAATCACTTCCTTCACCATTACAACCACCTCTGCCGCCGCCGCCACCACCGGAATCACCACCTCCACCAGTAGCTCCAGCACCTCTATCACCAGCGCCTCTACCATCACCACCTTTACCATCGCCGCCGCCACCCTCACAAATCCCACTACTATCACCCCTATCCCCACTTCCAAAATTACTAGCAGGCCCTACCAGAACCAGCCCCACTACGAGCGCGGTGCGGCGGTGGTCGCAGCGTCCTCTGCAAACAGAGCAATTAGTCCGCTTCGGCCGTTTGTCATCGGCGGCGGCGGCGGCGACGGCAGCGCAGCTCTGCGGCCGCTGCCGGCGACGAGCAACCGCGAGACGCCGCGCCGCGCCGGAGCGTTGAAGGGGATGGAGCCGTCGGAGGGGAAAAATTGGGTCGGGAGGGCGTCAGCCGCCGAGGGGCGAGCATGTGTGGAGGCCACGTGTCGGAGAGCGAGGGCTCTAGGCCGCATCCGATCGATTACGACTCGTAAACATCAGCTCGGAGCGTGGGTGGTACAAACTCGGAACAGATTACATCTGCGGTGGGCGGGAAAAGGAGGTTAAAGAAAAAGGGGAGAAATTAGTTATGTACCTCTTTTGTTGGCTTGGTGGTCGTTTTCCTGTGTTAAGGAGTTAAGTACAGAAACTGGGGGTTAAGTACAGGAGTTAAACACAAAAACGGGCGTATTTGGAAATTAAATATTGGTAGCTCTGATTCAAATATTCTTTATCTTGCAGAATATTGCTCTTTGTATTCTTCTCCTGCCATGTAAGCTTCAAGTGACTTGACTCCCTCTTCTTACCCATCACAGACACGATTCAGATTCACTTGGTGCTACCTCGTGTGTGTGAGTGTGCGGGAGAAAAAAATAAATGTAGAGAAAAAGAGAGGATGGAAAAAGAGAGGAGAGAAAAAGAGGGGAGAGAGAAAAAGAGGGGAGAGAGAAAAAGAGGGGAGAGAGAAAAAGAGGGGAAAGAGAAAGAGGGGAGAGACGAAGAGGGGAGAGGGGGGGTTACGGCTCATGTCATAATCGTGTCTTTACGTAGCCACATGACGAGCCTAATGTCTTCCCTTTTCCTCGTGATCACGGTGTTGGTTTGTATTTGCCTTTCTGAGCATGCAGTTTGATTGGTTCATGAGAGATGATGGATGGCGAGAGATGTCTGATTAAATGTTGACGTTCAGATGGGACATCTGGTGGTATTAGAACCCAATCATACTACAACCACATTACTAAAACACACGCACACACACACACATTGCAGTGAACTCTATCATGTAGCCACTGGGAAATGTAGCTCAGGGCATCACCTGATGTCACTCCAGTGTCCTGACCGGGAGGTCGTAGGGATCGAGTCCCAACGTTGGCATTTTCGACAATAGCTAGATAGCTATTATAGGTCGTATTCAGTTGCTGTCAGGAGGAGATTTCTAGCAGGCGGTTACTCTGATCGGTAGTGTTACGGTATGATGAATAAAACGTTCATGGCAAAAATAAATAATGTGTCGATAAATGATTCAAGTTTTGGTTGGAACTTTAAATGAGAATTTGTTAATAGTTTTTATACCTTTTTTCTTAATTGTATTTTGCGTATTCTGTATTGGGATTCTGTTAGAAAAGCAGTCTTGAAATGTGTTCAGGCGTCTGTGAATACGAATACGACTCTGAATACGTTTTAAAAATAATTAATATTTAGAATAATATCCAACAAACCTAGGTTTGAAATAGCTACTTATTGCTATAGAAGTATACTTTAATTTTTATAAACGGTTATGGAAAACTGTTAAAAAATTAAGAGTTTTAAATTAAAAATACTTCTTAATGATTTCAATAGACAAAATATATAAAAAATAATTAATTACATGTTATTCCGACAAGATACAAACAACTGTCAGGAACTCAGTGAAAAAGCAGAAGTGGATTTGGCAGCAACTTTCCCTTTCTCGCTGACAACAACTAAAATTTTAAGGGAAATATTAATAATGAGCCGAAGTCCTGATGCGCAAAGCGTTTAAGGACCTGGAGGCAAATTTACTGATCATCACTTTCAATCTATAACAGCAGGCGTAGTGATTATTAAAAAAACATCAAAGATATCGAGGCCTGTCGTCTTCAAAGTACCATCTTTACAATGCGACTCCACGCTGTTGCAATATTTTATTACATTGAAAGCGACCGTCTTTAGAAAGCGTCTTTGATTATCAAGGAACTTGTCGAGTCATTGCCATTATCATTAAAACGATTTCTTACTGAAAGATCTATTGTCCTTTGCGAAGGTCTCATTATTTTAAGATTTATCGAAAATTCTGTGTTTTGACAGGTGTTACTAATGTTTTCTCCGTATAACACTATTCAAATAACAGTACAGATTAATGATCCTTAAGTGAAACAGACAACTGTAGACAGGGTAGCTTGCTTAATTCAAGGGTTGTTAATCTTTTGAACAATCATAAGGCAGACGATAATACATAATTTTTTTCTATTTTGTAACAACTTTGGACCCTTCAGTGGTGTGCTATAAGTATATAATGTAAAAAATGCCAAATTCGAATTAAAAAAATAAACTTCGTATTTATTTTATTTGGCATGTTAATCATTTCAATATTTTAAATTAATCAAATAGTTATAATGTAGAACTTGACTAAATCATAAATGTCTAAAAAATAAAAGATTAGATAGTGGTGTTTTACCATTTATTGATTTAATTTTGCATTAGTTCATTTACTGCGCGTTAAAAGCATTTTATTAATCCTGTAATACAAATTTGTGATACAAAGCAATTCATGTCGTGAGTTTCGTGCATCCATACATGTTCTTCATTGACCCATTTGCTGACCGCGATATTTGAATTTTGCATGTCCTACCGGGGTGAGGTTGTGGTAGTTCGAAATTTTGCTTCATTATGTTTTGCATGCAATCTGTGTTTTTAACTGACTTTATAATCGAAGAGTATCACATGCACAAACACTTTATACATACATTCAATCCTTGTATTTTTTTAATGTTCTGTATTAATTTACTATATTCTAGTTGCTCATTTTCCACAAATTTTTAAATAGATAGTTTTAGAAATGTTTGTTTAACGTGTTACCTTAAGCATTTATGTATATAACTATGTGGAAAAATGAGAGTGAATTTATAACGAAATATATTAGTAATAAAATAAGATATTTATGTTTATAAAAGTCGTTACAATATATAAAACGAAAGGAACGCATTAATATGAGAGTAATTAAACATTGGTTTTAATATTGAAATTTTAAATTGTATTAAAGTAGTTGGTTATTAATGGTTGAGTGGAAACAAAAATATTACTTGCCTGAATGAGATGTTTCAAATCATTTGAAAACAATCACTTCATTGGATTTCATTTTCATACTTGAAAAGTAAATAGCTTCAGATAAATGGTAGGTATGATTTAAACTAGGTGATATCAGTTTAAGATGTATACTGAAGACATTTTGAATATTATTTGCGGGACCCATATATTTTTATGCCACTCGGACAAGAATTGCACAAACAAAATTGAGAAAACGGTAAGAGTTACTATGCCGAAGCATTTGCCACCAGTGATACTCAGAGGTACAAGAGGTGCAATGAAATCTTCACCCAGTTGACGTTTCGCCGCACGAGAATGCTACTTAAGAAGGTTGTGGAATTTACACGTGAGAAATAGTTGGCGGGTGGATTATAAAAATCAATTAAATAACGTTGTAATGATTGTTAACTTTTTCATTTCCCTTCTTCTGTACACATCCTCTTTTTGCGGTATCAGAATATTTCATATTTGACCAACGCTGTTGCATCAGCGCCGTTGGTATAGGAGAACTAAGAGATATACTACTAACCCTTTTTTCTTTCCCATTCTAGTCGCAATAAGGATCTCAGTGTCGTGAAGCGTGGAGAAAGTATCAATAACACGGATATTACTGGTGTAGAGTGAAGTCACCAGTTGCCGACTCCTGTTGAACTGACGTGTCACGATCGCTAAGAGTTATCAGTTACCTGCAGCTTTGTTGAAGGTTCTAGGTTTGAGCTTCGACAGTGTAGGGTTTTCGATCGCAGCTTTATGGTTAGAATTCAACCGGTGTCTAGAGGAGGTTGCTTGGTGCTGGCTGCTCTAATCTTCAGATTACCGTGGTTTCATGGATCAATAACTGGCGAATAACGGAGCAGCACCTAACAAACGTGCCAAGGACTGCATGCAATATTTCCTCATTCTTGTCCCCCTCCCATTACCCATTTACTACACGCACTAAAGTAGAGCAGGTTTGTCCAACTTGCGGCCCGCTGAGCCGTTTACTGTGGCTCGCGAAATATTGGTAGTCAAAAGTGAGTTCCATGCATCCATGCTGGAACGTGCATGCAGGGTTGGAAGACCTTGACCTTCTAGAGTATACCACGCATTATATTTCCCCACTACCTCTGCCATCGCCACTACCTCCTCATTCCTGCTACGTCCTCATTCAACACATTACACTTACTGAACTAACGACTTAAGTAATTGATGTGTCCGGAATCAATGCGGAACACTCAGTCCGTCACGCGAGTGCAGTGGTGCATTTTGTCAATCAACATCAACCTCCACCATCCACGGAACATTTTCCATCCTCACCACTTCCAGCGTCCCCGCTACCTCCATTCCATGCTACCTCCTCCATCGCCACTACCACCTCATTCCACTTCATTCCTCGCTTTACACTTACTGCACTAACGACTTAAGTAATTGACGTGTCCGGAATCAATACGGAACACTCAGTCCGTCACGCGAGTGCAGTGGTGCCTTTATGTCGCCACCTGCTGGTGAGCGGAAGCGGCGACGCAAAGTAAACAGGGTGAGCGGGAGGGTGAGCGGGAGGGCGAGTGGGAGGGCGGTGAGAGGGTACTCGCGCGCCCGCTGAGGCGCGACGTGCGTCAGCCTCTTCCTGCGCGCGCCACCTGGCGGCGGCGGAGCGCGATTCTCGCCACCACCTGCCGCCGTCGAGGGGGAGGCTGCCCCGGCCGGCTGCTCTGTCAACGCCTGCCCCGCCCCTCCACGTTGCATCGCCACCCCCATGCGCTTGCCGCCCGATGGGTCCGCGGAAGGCTTCGCTGTTCCCGCCGCGACCGGGTTTTCCTGTCCCACCGGCTTTCGCCAGCCCTGTGAAACTGGCCATCCCCGCAAATCTCGCCGCGTTGGCAGGCCGCGCAACGGCGGGGTAACATCCCTTTCCTGCAACTGTAGCGTCCACTCCCATCCTCCACAACCACATCCACGTAACTTTTTCCAATCTCGTTACTTTTACCGTCCCCTCTACCTCCTCCATCGCCGATAACTCCTGCATTCCATGCTACCTCCGCCATCGCACCTCTTCCTCCATCGGCACTACCTCCTGCATTCCATGCTACTTCCTCCATCGCTACCTCCTCCATCGCACTTCCTCCCCCATCGACACTACCTCCACATTCCCACTACCTTCTCTATTCTCGCTATCTCCTACATCCCCGTTACATCCATCAGCCCCGCTACCTACTCCAACCCCGCTACCTACTCCAACTCGGCTACCTCCTCTATTGCCCGCCACCTCTTTCATAGTCCGCCACCTTTTCCATTCCATGCTACCTCCTTCATCGCCACTACGTACTCGTTGCCGCTACGTCTTCACTGCCACTACCTTCTCTATTCCCGCTATCTATGTAGGAACATTCTGCTACCTCCACCAACCCCGCTACCTCCTCCAACCAAGATACCTTCACCGATGCCATTTGCCTCCCCTCGCTCCACCCGCTGCCTCCTCCATGGCCATCTCCGCCAACCCTGCCCACTCTCCACTCTCACCCACCTCCGCCACCCCTCGAGCACCCGCGTCGTCGCCACTACCATCACCCCACCCCTCCCGGCCACTGTCCTCCCCATCCCCAAGAACATACGTTCTGCCGCAACCATTGCTAGGCCCTTTGCCCACCCCCGCAGTTGTTACTAGTTTCGAAGGCAGTTTGAGGAATGTCAAAGTTGTGACATTAGAGAAATCGTACTTCAAATTGTCATTCATATGACTCAATTGGAAGAAATATGATATATAATTGTTTGTACTTCTCGCGATCATTCATCTTGGCGAAGATTTTCAGAATTTAAACAAGTTGGTGTTTTATCAAATACTGAACTGAACGATATCACTCAACTAGCAGAATATAATTACAGCTGCAAAAATAGTGCGGTAAAGATTACATAATGTATTAATATACACAGAATAATTGGGAATAAAATAATTATTTCGAACGAAAACTAAGTATGCCAACAAGCAAACTGTAAAAAGAATATGATGAAATTTGTAATTTTAATTCTATTTTAATTGTCCTGCGTTTATAATATAATTTGAAATGAAGTACTCGTATCGAGCCATGTCATGAAAAAATAAAGTGCTCTGTCCTATCGACCTAGGGAGTCGCTGTTTTCGATTACCGTCCGCCTGCGAAGTAGGCCGAGTCCATCGGGCGACACCTGCCCCTGGAGGTTCGCGGCGCGGCCGCCGGGCGGCGCCAGCGGGCGCGCGCCGCCCCCACGCGAGGGCGGCCGTGGCGGCGGCGGCGGCGGCGGCGGCGGCGGCGGCGGAGGAGCGTTCGTTAGCGAGGACTCATTAGCGGCGCGGTCGCCTCGGCGCACAAAAGGCGCGCTCCCACGCGCGGCCACGTGGCCCGCGCGGCGGCGACCGCAGCGCCCACCGCGGCGCGCGAGGGAGTGAGGGTGCGGGGTGGGACACGGCCATGGAGACCGCGGAGGTGGGAGTGCGCATGGCGGAAGTGGGCGTGGTAGCTGGAGTGATTGGTGATTTCGGGCGCGTCAACTCATAAGGTTATTAGTCCCGTAAGTATCGTGCATGTCTTTGCTCCGGAGGTGGCGGTGATATTTCCCCGCTGGATGGTGGTATCTGCTGTTGGGACCGCCCCAGTCGGAACAAGCTCTAAGCTGCCCCGGTCTCCCTCGCGGTGGCGATCGCAGCGGCAGAGGAGCGGTAGACGGTGGGCGGAGGGTGGTGGGCATGGTGGTGGTGGGTGTGATGGTGCTGGACGTGGTGGTGTTGAGCTTGATGGTGATGGGTGTGGTGGAGGTGGGCGTGATAGTCCACGGGGCGAGGAAGGTGGCGCGTGCCGGGAACGAGATTGGGGGCGCTGCCAGGTGAGGGCGGTGGTGGTGGCTGCAAGGGACAATTCCGGATTTCATTCGGTGCAGGTCGTATTGTGAACAAAGCGGTTTCACAGAGATGTGGCCCCAGTACTCTTCACATTCAGCAATGTTTTCAATCATATTTCATTATCACACTTTATTTTTCATTTAAAAACTTGAAAGAAGTGTAGTTATTGGTGCTCATGTTTACATTTTTACATAAATCCTTTTACGATATTTTAATTTTTAGAGGATACCTCGCAAGAAGACCTCTGAACGTTTTTCAAAACTTTCTGAATTATGATTACAAATTCTTTAATTTTCGTGAATAAGTTGAGACAAGTGTTGTTATAAATATGTTATCGCTACGGTTTTCATTAAAATATCAGAAATTTGGAAACTGGAAGAGTTAAAAAATTTCGAAACTTCCTTGCACCTCCAATATTAAAGTCAGATATATTTTTCTTAATGCAATTTATTATTTTATTGTAGATTTTTAAATCATGTAAGTGAAAATATTAGTGGAGTAATTTTGATGGAAATCATGACTTTTTTACAAATTCTTATATATAGTAGAATAAGGTCTGAGGAACGTCGAACCTAGCGTGATGTTTGTATTTAGATGAATGAAACATGAATTAAACACAAAATACTATACATATTCGATCCCAGTTTTTCATATCACATTTCAAATGTAAGCGTAAGCAAGTGTCTCTAAGAACTTAATGCCATGAAAAAACTAAATTGGAAGATTCAATGCATTATCTCAAAACAGTTTAACTGAGATTTTATGTCATTTTTTGTCTCAAACACCTACTCTTGCCCTACAATATATTTATTTTTTTGCTACTAGAGTGCCCTTCTATTAAAATGTTAGCCTTTTAATTTTAAACAGTGTCACGAAATGATTCACAATCTATTCTAAATAATGTTCTTTTCAAAAAGAATAAAGGAGACTAGGTAATATATCGGTTTATTCATACTTTTATTGACTGTGTCAGGGCCTGGAGAGCTTTCTCACAGGTTTGCTTAGCAAATTCAATCAGTTGAAGATGAAATCAGTTGCTAATAACAGTTTTTTCATTAGAAATAACATCAATATTTAAGTCTTGCCACTTGCACAATAAAATATATATAATCCTGGGTATGTGCCTGCTATTATCAATACACTTTTGTGTGGAAACTATTTGGTTTACTTCATTTAAAATATTTACAATATGATAATTTAAATATTTACGATATAAGTTGTAGATCAAAATCATTGCCACACTTCATTGTTGCAATTGGCCAATCACGATTTCATTTATGACAAAACCTTCTCGTGACACAGTTCTCTGATAAGTGAGGGCTATTCGTGAGCCGCTAATTGCCCTGCTGTCAACTGTTAGACAGTACCTCCATTGCCTGCTTTATAGGTTTCCTTCCTAAATATAAACCATTACAGCGATTTAATATTATGACCTACATGTTTATTGTAATGAAGAGTGAATTATTACGAATTATCTGTAGCATTTTTACAAGTTGTACCATTACAATGGGATACGTTATCTGAGTGTAGAACAAAGTTTAAAAAAAGGCAAATTTGATGTTCGTTTGCGATTTTTGTGCGTCGAATTTTAAAAGGCGGATGCGATAAAGGGACATTTCATTTCCAAGAAAATTAAAACAACAACAACAACAACAACAACAACAACAACAATAATAATAATAATAATAATAATAATAATAATAATAATAATAATAATAATAAGGCCGATCCCGTGGCGCAGGTGGTTGCGGCAGCCGTCGTTGGCGTCAACGAGGCTGCAGGTTCGCGTCCTGCTGGTTGTATTTGTGATTGTCCCATCACCCCCCCCCTCATCATCCTATCGCCTCATAATTCATAATTCAATGCTTAACAACCTTATTTTATAAAGTGATACAGCCCAAAATTATATCTCCATAATTACTCACGTCTCTCTCTGTCTCTCTCTCTCTCTCTCTCTCTGCCTCTCTGTCTCTCTCTCTCTCTCACGTGTAGCGTGATCATAAATGGTCAATGCGATGACGATGATAATAAAGGATGCGATGACGGTGAATATAAAGATATAATATGATTATATTTACTGCACTTTTTAGTATTTCAAGTATTTCAAATATGAATGTATTTAGTCAATCAAAACCGAATGTATTTTGAGTAAATATTTAAATACTTATTTAAATAAAGAATTTAACCGAAGTATTTAAATACTAAATTTAAAGTATTTTGCCCAACCCTGTGAATAATAGCCTCATAGTTGTAAGGATTATGTCGAAGAGGAAAATGAAAAAAATGAAAAGGAAAAAAAAAAGAACTTTCCCTATAACTTTACAAAACTGACATTCTCCCCATACTTATGCTTATCTGGTCTGAGGAGGAGCTGCCCGTTCTGTACGTAAAGTGCTCCAAACATTCCAAAACAAAATGCTTTCTTTAACTTTGTTCTTCCTGTAGTTGTAACGTATACCACTATTTTCTATTTTCATCGCATACAATAACTATTGTTGCGATCACTGAGGTCTCCGGTGAGACTATCCACTGCTACGCGTGCTAAGTTGCAGTTCTATTCA
Organism: Teleogryllus occipitalis; assembly: GCA_011170035.1. Lineage (NCBI taxonomy): Eukaryota > Metazoa > Arthropoda > Insecta > Orthoptera > Gryllidae > Teleogryllus > Teleogryllus occipitalis. Next base: position 123,184 of record BLKR01001744.1, read on the forward strand.
CTCTTATAAAGTGCTTGCCTCGCTATAGGAGAAACTGTAATAATAATAATAATAGTAATAATAATAATAATAATAGTAATAATAATAATAATAATAATAATAATAATAATAATAATAATAATAATAATAATAATAATAATAATAATAATAAATTAAAAATATTAAAAAGCCATCCACAGCGCAGCGGCCTGCGGCGACCTGAAGACCTTTGAGAATCCGAGTTCACATCGTTCGATCTATGTGAAAATTATGGCGTATAAAGAGAATTAATGACAGGTTTTGTGAAAATATTCCAGAATGTCATTCATTCGTTCCAGTTACCACTATTACGCGACGTATCAACTTAAGTGCCATCATTACCACTATCATAATCTTTTTCATCACAACTTCAACGACATCGCTAATCACGGTTTGTTGAGACTTGGCGTCCGCGTTCAATTCAAGCTGCGTAACTTAGATTAGTGTGCAGTTTTCCTGCAAGACACACAACAATAGCTTAGTTAATTAATGTTATAAATATTGCACAATTTTAAAGTAAATAGAAAGCGTTTCCTAGCCTGCAAACAACCCTTTTAACAGGACGAGCTAACTTATCCCCATGCCTGTACGTGATTGCAATGTTATCGAAATCATAATTTTTGGTCACAGGTCACCAAAAGTTGTAGGAGGTAATTATAAAACAGTTTTTCAAATTTATTACGATCATCTCAGCAATTGTAGCTCATTGTGTTTAAAAAGGAAACGTTCCCTTTTAATAAATTTTCAATTTATGCATCTTTCGAGGAGCATTAATATCGTTTCTTAAAATATTGTTTCTTAAAATGTTTCTTCAAAATATCGCTTAATTGAAGCCTGAGTATAATATATTGTTGGCTATGAAAAAAACAACAAATATAGTCACTCATTGAAATGACCTTATTTGAATTACCTAGCTCATCTAATTAAATTTACCTTTATCGTTATTTATGTGTTTATGATAAGCCTAGCTCGGTCAGCTCGTAAAAGCAGATAGGAGGTGATGGTGGGATGTGAAAGAGCAGGACTGATTCTCGCCATTAATAAACATAATTTATTATTATTATTATTATTATTATTATTAATACAATAATAATAATAATAATAATAATAATAATAATAATAATAATAATAATAATAATAATAATAATAATAATAATCCTCTACATCACGACTAAAGAGTCAGCTGAATATAAAATCTACTCCAGGTTGCAACCAGCTACCTAAGGAGCAGATCTTGGGGCTGTCTGTGCGAAAAATGTGGGCTGTTCCAAATAAAGCAATTTCTTGCACTTCCCCGTTATTTGAACGATCTAGGATTTTAGCCTAGTTCTTACACAAATTTTGTGAAACAAATCGCAAAGCTCCGATGAATATCGGCACGACCGTGCTTTTACACCCCATATTCGGTTGATCTCGATTTCCAAATTCTTGTATTTAAGACGTTTCTCTGCTTCCTTGGTTACGACACTGATCGTAAGGCACAGCAACATCTACAAGTAGACACGATTTTTTCTACAAATCCCGGATAATAATATTCGGTTTGTTGGCCACTATCGTGCGATCCGTTTGAATTTGTTGGTCGTACAATATTGTATAGAGACCAACAGACGTCACCGGTTTTGGTGAGTGTTCGTACCATTTGGGGCATGTGTGGAACTTCGAGGGTGGTACAGACATGCCAGTGAAGATAACTACACACCCTGACATGTCTTTTCAAGTGTTCGGTCTTTACTGGAATTAGACAAGCTGAGACGATATGGTCAATGGTTTCTTGTTGTTCTTGGCAAATGGGCCATTTATCATCTTGGGAAACTTTGAGAACTGCTTTATACTAATGTCGTGTTCTCAACACCTGGTCTTGGGCAGCTATTAATACTGCTTCCGATCTTCTGCTGCATTAATACTGCTCCTGTCTTCTTCTGCTTATTATTATTATTGTTATTATTATTATTATTATTATTATTATTATTGTAGAAAGATTGTTCTTTTTAAATACACACCCTGGTTATTATTATTATTATTATTATTATTATTATTATTATTATTATTATTATTATTAAGAATGCCACATGAGAATAATCAATCAATTTAATTATTTCGATAATAATTTTAGAAAAAACCTGCTGATATATTTCAGAATTTCCCAAAGAATTTCGAATAAACCTAATAACAACGCATTGGGCAAGTGCTTTTAAACTGAGAGTCTCATTTTCATATTTCAGTTTTTGTTCAGTGTTGATAGGTGACAGAAATTAGTAAGTATCGTCACGCAAAGGTATGATTAAGTACGTTTGAAAATGTTCCAATGAGAAATCTGTCTCGCGTGATTGCGGCCTCCGAAAGCGACGAGAACTCGATGGGCGGGTCCTACCGGAGATAATGAAGACTATCGTATATCCGAAAACCGTGCGTCCAGGAAGCTAGGTAGTCGCTGATACCATATCTCTAACAACGAATCAATGATTGTGAATTTTTAAGCCTAATGACTTAATTTCTCACGTAATTTCATTCCTTCGGTATCTGCCGAGAGCATTTCGGTATAGAGTGCTTATTTGCTTTCCTAGTGGGTCGTGTTTCCATCTCACATGAACGTGCAATTCGTTTGGAGAATGTGACAGAAAAATTCCCAGGGGTACCGAATACAGTGAAATAATTTTACATTTAAATGCTGTGATTTCTACATGTGATGCGTTATTTTTTTCCTGTTTGTGCAGTGAATCAAAGTAAAACAGAATAGGTAAAAATGATCATCTTACTGTTTACATTGTAAACATTAATGTTTTTAATATTTTAATTTTTATCCTCATGCATGAAGAGAACTTGTAATGGTATACAACTTTTTAGTACACAAAGACATCCAAGAAATTCTTACTTTTCAATTGAACCTTGAAACATCACTTATAGCTTGGATGAAACTTCTTAAAATAAACGTGCACTAAACATGTATTTATAATGTTGTCCAAAAACTTTGTGCGAGTTTTAACGAGATGGTTACTGATAGTACCAATTGTAATATCAAATTTTAGAACAGCAGCCGGCAATAAAATAGCACTTCTCGAAAAACCCACACCTCAAGAAAACTTGCTTTATACCGCCGAAATGCCAAAGAATAACATTTTTGCACATCCCGATAATGAGTTACCGCTGAATTATTACTGGATCAACAAACAGGGCGTCAGGCAAAGAGACGGGCCGTATGTTTTTCTCTTCAAAGTATTTGAAAAGAAAATGGGTATTAAATTCAAATACGTAGTACCCGAACCTCACGCTGTGGGTGTGAGCAAGAATGGAACGTACAATGGAGAAATCGGTCAAGTACAGTCAGGGCAGGTAGAAATATCAGCAAATTCCTATTACATGACATACGACAAACAAAGGTTCGGAGATTTTACTGTTCCAGTCTCCAGCAGCACGTTTTGCCTGACCGTACCCAGAGCACCGATAGTGCCCTTTACGAAACTTCTGCTTCTCCCTTTCCAGTTAGAAGTGTGGGCAGCTGCATTTGGTTCTCTGCTAGCATCAAGCGTATTTTGGTACATAACACACCTGTCCCGCAAGTCAACTATCCCCTGTGAGTACCCAAACATATCAGACGATATTTTGGAAGTAATAAGAGTGGCTTTATCGGGGTCCACTGTGCGCGACATACAGTTCCACAACGAACGTGTCTTTCTCGGCGCTTTGGTGCTATTTACGCTGGTTCTCAGCAACGCTTATCAAGGTCAGTTGCTAGGCTTCCTCACATCGCCGCCACATCTCCCAGAAATAGACACACTCGAACAAGCTGCACGTGCACTCAAAACCGTGTACACCTACTCGTATTTGAGTGACTACTTCGAGAGCGCCGAAGCCACTCCTGCGCTGAGGGAAATACGCAGGAAAATGGTCGTCTTCAAAATAGAGGACATGGTGGACGTTCTGAAACACGCTTTACAGAAAGGAGATTCCGGCGCCATCGTTCCCAAATTCCGCATCGTCTTCGTGTCGCGGTTGAAGGAACTCACCCACAAGGGCAAGAAGACGCTGCATCTCGTGCCGGAGTGCATCAATTCTCCGGGTCTCCTGGCGCTGCTTGTGCGGAAGGGGTCTCCGTTGAAACAAAAGTTCTTCGACTTCGTGAATCGAGTCGTCGAGGGAGGGTTTTTCGCCCAGTGGATGAGGGCACAGCGGCATCGAATGGACGCCAACGGCCTGACGGTGCCTGATATCAAACCATCGGAGGAGGTGGTGGAGCCCAACCCGTTGAGTATTGCTCAGATCAACGGTGCTTTCACGCTGCTGGCCGTTTCTATAGCGAGTGCGACTGCAGTGTTTGTGGTGGAGTGTGGAGTTGGGTTTCTTTCCAGACGTTACAGCCGCCGCGAAGTGCAGTCGCCTATTTCTGCTGTGAGGTTTTAATGTGCAATCTGTTGTCGCCATTTTAATGTAATGTATGGTTTCAGAAATAAAACATTTTTTAAATGTATGATGACAATCGTTTAATATTTGTTTGTAACGTTTGTAAACCAAGAAAAATAATGCTGCAGCCTACATACGAGAATAGTTAATTTTTCATTAAAATGTTGGGAAACATATGAAGACTACATCCTGCTTTTAATACGTAACTTTGAAGACTATTTGGATGTTGTCAAATATTAGAATAACTGTAAATCAACTGCTGCTATATCTTTAAATTATTTGTGGTACAGCCTAATTAATCTCAACACGAAACGTTATTTAACGAGTGACGCCTTAATGATTTTTCTTTTATTTCAATACACCGACTGTTTTCGTGCCATGAAGATATAGCTTCATTTTGTACGACTTTAAAACTCTATCCCATACAAACATTCTACACGAATGTATACAGGTTCATTCTACACGAAATGTATTTAATGATAGTTGATAATATTACGCAGTGTTTAAAAGTACAGTCCGTTATGATTGATTACTGTATATTCCTGCATCACACCAGACTGAATAATTTGGTAACACCACGTTTTCCATTATTAATTAGTTGTGTGTCTTGCTTTAATTCGCTCTAGAGTTGTTGGATGCTCCTAATTGTTTTGTTGTAATAGAATTTTCTTGCTATTACAGCCCTGAAGCCCCCCCCCTTACTTGCCCTGAGAGTATGATTGTGACTTATAAAAGAGGAGCTTAATGGCAAATATTAAAGAGAAGAGGATTAGTTAACGTGTGAATAATGTACATGGAATTTTTTTTAATAAAAGAAAAAAGGAAATTATATCCCGCAGTTTAATTTCTCCTTCGGAGTATCAAACACTTTTCATTGTGTCTGCTGTCAATATCTGTGCAGATAATTTGAATGTAGTATAATTTTACAACCTCTGTGAAAGAGTATATCGCCAGGTTTTCCTACATACGGTCGCATGTGCTATTACTGCATTATGATCAATAGTTCCGTAGCAATGACACAACCAACTTCAAGTTCTATTAAATTTTTGTTAGTTTCATTAGAAAACAAGAAATTCATATGTATCTCAAATACATGACCATAAGATAGGGCAAGTTTTCAAAAAATAAAATATTAATGCAGCATTCAAAACTACAAAATTTCTCCTAATGCTACTTTCCTGAAACAAATATCTCACACCCTTACTGGATGAGAGTCAAATATATATTTTGCAGCGAAAGGATTGTAATGTTGTATAAGTGGATCAAACTGGAAGTAAATTGTTTTTCAAGGTTAATGAACATCTTAGATCTTGGAGATTAACATTTGCTAACTATCTAACCCAACTCGATCATTTTTTAGATCCTAATACAAATTTTCTAATCTTCCATTTAGAAAATTAATGCTATGAAAGTATATTAGCAAATTTTCAAATTTTAAAACTTTTCAAAAACACAGAATTAGTAGGTCTCAGTGAGCAACGTTACAAAAAATGCAGCCACGTATTAAAACTCTTCACTCACTAGTTTCTGTACTCTTTAACTTTTAATACTCAGGCTAATTGTAGTTCATACATCTTTTATTCTAGTCCCATTTTATCTGCGTTAATGAGAATTTTTCTTTCACTTGCCATTTGTCTAAAATTATTTCACGAGCGAACAAATTAGAATCGTTTAGAATAAGTTGAAATTACATGAGTGTTGTTCATAGTAGTGGTAATCTGCCTCTGGTTTTCTTGTGTATCTTCACCATTGTAGAGCAAACTACTGCAAATAGTTCTAAAACTCGAAAAAGGATTGATGTATTTATGCAGTATTAGTATGTAATAGTATTAGAGCATGTATGCAATATACACATGTATTTGTATTATATGTATACATTGTTGTACCACTGAAAATTCTAGAAATACAATACAAAGTAATAACAATTTGTGATTAATTATGGTTGCACATTTACTTTAAAAAATCTTATCTTACAGAACATTAAAATACCAGAAGCAGATGAAGGTCATAAAATCTGCTTCACAAAGTGTTATTTTATATCAACTTCTCCAGAAGGACGCATGAAGATAGTTATAGCTAACAAAACCGAAACCATACAACATCTGCGATGACTAGTCTCGTCGACCAGCAGTCGTTTCGTGGTGCTACCGGTCTCAAAAACAAAATAATATGTTGAAGCCTAAATAAGAACTAGTTGATGGACAAATTACCGACCTTCCTTCAACATGCATTAAGCGACCATCACTATAGGGTCGTTAGTACGATCTCTTGTGGTGTCACTGATAGATGCACTCACAGCACAGACATACACACACACACACACGCCATAAAAACAGACATTTATATCCCTGGAAAAACGTACAGAATGTGCATAAAGCATGGATACACTAAATAGTACTACATACGAGGCATTCGGGCTATAGCCCTCGGAGAGTGAATGATCGAGAACGTGATCTGCACCTACAACAGCAAGCAAATGACATCTTCGCTCATTTTCCACAACAGTACCATTCATCAAAAAAGATGTTTTTTAAGATACGCATTTAAAATTTCAAGTTTATATCTGAAAAATGTACAACGTCAATACGAGTTCTCGTAGAGATAAAATTGCCAAGCACAGTTATGACATTAATATAGTAGAAAAGGCTCCCAAATTGTTATTTCTTATTAGAATACAAAAAGGTAATACCGAATATTAATATTTCATTATGTACCCTATTGCCGAATCCTGAGTTTGACCACTGTTGCAATGAGTGACTTATTCTGTCCTTGTGTGATGGATAAGAGGATATCTTCCGGCAGCGCAAACCACTTTTCTGTGAGGCAGTTTTTCTCATATTTGCAAGCTTTTCATAGGTTTGAAGTACACATAATCACAATTACGATATGCTTTTCTCTGACGTAAAATAACTTCCGCACTGAAATGATCAATTTGTTCCACAAAGTATGTTATTAAATCACAAAGTATTTATTTTAAAGTATTATTATTATTATTATTATTATTATTATTATTATTATTATTATTATTATTATTATTATTTCGTGAATAATAATAGTATTTAATGGTCTTTTCTTATGAATTGAAAGAGTGCAGTGGTAAATGCAAAGGAAGAAATTAAATTTCCATGACAGTTTAACGGACATCCGAACTCATCTTGGGGAAGCGGGTGAAATGGAAGTGATCATTTCCAGTTTTACATACTATAAATATATGTGGCCCATGGTGGCTCGTGCCAAGTGAGCTAGCTTTCCATGTCCAAACCCCGCGTTCGATTCCTGGAGAGAGCAAAATTAACTACCAATTTTCACCGATATCTCTCTTTGCACTTATCTGGTTGTCAAGCAGAAAGCTTCGTGAAGAAAAGGTAGAGAATGACAAATAGACGGTATAAGGGATTGCAACCTGTTTATTAGAGGCCTCTCTAACCTATAGCCGTCATGTTGAAACACCATGGCCTGGCCATTGTCTGATGAAACAACAGAACCAAAGATCATTTAATATCGAAGAAGAAAGGAATGTTGAAGTGAAAGAATGGAGTTTGAGAATAGAATTGTGGTTTCAGTGTGATTAGCGCATCAACTGCCGTCGGGCTATATCAACAGAATAACATAAAGGATTTTGATTTATTTTGTCACAAAAGCAGTAAAATTTGTATATGACGTATGGGGGATAAGAATTTGAAGATTTGAAGAAGATTGTGTAGAATGACCGATGTTGCCATCTGTGCTTACGTCGCGGCGACTTGTCGACGCGTGACGTTGCAAAGAGTTACTCAATAATTCTCGAAACCACCTCGACGGGTCCACTCAGCGTGTCCGCAAACGGATATTATTATGCGGGATTTGGATAATGCAGTGACTACTAGTAAATAGTTATGTGCCATGCCGTCAGAAAGTTGTAATCAATGGAGCAGAGTCGTCTCGAATACAAGAATTCGGAAATCTAAATCAACTGGATAACGAGTGTGAAAAACATAGGAGCTCTGGAGCTATCTGCAAAACGTTCTGTAAGAACTTGTCGAACTCTCAGGTTATTCAAGAAAACAAAAATACGTAAAAGACATGGCCTCACTGGAGACTATTCCTCATTTTGCGCATAAGATTTTAGAGATTATTTATTTATTTATTTAATCTAGGGGCTTTTATCCAGCCGACAGACTGTTACCCTTTACGCCCCGATGGGACGCACATTCGACCATACACTAGACACCAACACACTTGCGGGCTTCTCTGATCCGGGGTCAGTAGAACGCGAGGCCCTCCGCGACAACACACACAAAGTCAAGGGACAAACAACCATGCCCAAGGCGGGACTCGAACCCGCGACCCTTCGGACCGAAGCGCTGAGTCAGTACTCGCTCTTAGCCACCTCGGCCATCCAGGTCGGTTTTTAGAGGTACCTACAATTATTAAATCTACGCCCATCAATACTCGTAGCAACCTGAAGTAGATTTTAGGTTTGAACGACACTTACATATTTAGTTATTGAATAATAGTAATAATAATGAAAGTAGCAATAATAAGTAATAATAGTAATAATAATAATAACAATAACAATAAGTAATAATAATAATGGTGACGAACTATTGCAATGTTGAGAACAACGAACATTTTGTGTGTAGAAATTCGACATACTATGTTTCCACCAACATACTAAGTTCGTCAAAATGCTATTAATCCCATGGGGTAAAATGTAGTTTTGAATGTTGTTTAATAAAAATGTCTGGAATAGCGCAGCTAGTAAGTGAGAAACTTGGTTCATGTACTGTTGTTGAATTCCTGATCCTATTATTAAATATTCTTCATCGCATTTGCGGATGTTTTATGGCTAGAATTTCCATGGAAAGTGATTATCAGCTTTCGATGACTTGACTATCATTTTCAGAACTGTCATTTGGAAGCCATCATTCAACTAAATGGCAGTGTTTAATTAAAAATGTTCGTAAAACCGACACCCTTCACTTCTATTCTTTATTTCAAAATACAGACATATCATTTTTCCTACCAAAGAAGATAACACGGTGTTTGCTTTTATTTTTCTGTTGTGTTTAATTTAATATATTTTCTATTTACCAGTTTTGCGTTGTGAAAATTACTTTAATTATGATAAAAAATTTGGATCAAATCAGTGTTTGGAAATCTTGCCTGAAATATCGCAAAAGTTACAATGCTAACTCACAGAACAGATTTCCAAATCCTAATTTTGTAATGCGTTTGTCACATAAAATTTCATAATAAATGTTTCCCTCTGGAAATCAAACTAGTAATTATTCGTCTCAATCATTTTACATTGAATATCGTCTTCACTTCAGAAATATAGGAACCTCGTGATCAATTCTAAACAATCTCCATTTGCGTGGCACTAAGTATTGACTGTCAAATGCATGGCTGTAAAATGGGACCACAGAGTTTCTCCTCTAATGAGACGCACGCAAAAGAATTTCTCACGAACCATTATTCCTATCAGTAATTCACGTTCCAGAATCTGTGTCAATCAACTGATTTAGAAGGACGTTAATCATTGGAGTTAGAATTTGTGCGCTTTTGAACTTGCATCTTCTTCTCCTTCTTCTTCTTCTTCTTGTCCTTCTTCCTCTTCTTCTTCTTCTTATTATTATTATTACTATTATTATTATCATCATTATTATTACTATTGTTATTATTATCATTATTATTATTACTATTATTATTATCATTATTATTACTATTGTTATTATTATTATTATTATTATTATTATTATTATTATTATTATTATTATTATTATTATTATAGTGCGCCTATTAGTTTCGAGATTCGGGCGGTAAGACCTACTTTTTAATCTTACTTCTTAAATGCTCCAACCGAACAGCCAATATCATTGAGTTAAATGTAACGAATTTAATAAGAGTTACGGAATTGGAATATTAAATAAAAAAGCAAAACCAAACTATATAACTGAATTTTCTGATTGATGCGCACATGAAATAATGTAATGTATCTGTGCACTACTTTTGAACGTTCAGATTTGCAATCGCATTTGCTGTATATCGTCTCTAATATGTCTTTGCATCAGAGATGCCGATAAAACGTCAAAAAATAACTGATTCCCTGGTATGACGTTTTTATTTTGGATCGTTGCAATACGGTTTTTGGAATACTCAACTAGGGGCGTCACTTATTTGCTTCTTCAGCTCTCAATATTTTGCTTCTTGAACTTTCGACCCCTTTGAATAATTTGATTGGAATATGAATAACTAATTCTCTTCCACTTCCAACATCTTTAATATGAATTCCACTTTGGATAAAATGAAATTTTCAAAAATGTGGGGTAGGTTACTAAACTCATTCAATATCTCTCGGCAACTATTAGTTGAATACGTATATATGGCACAATTGCACTCATATTTACGTTACATGTGTAAGAAATAAAGTTTTAGAATTCAAATTTCCTTACAATTTTAAATACGTTTCTTTGCATACAAAAAAATATTCAACATTCACCTTTCCTATCATTTATTCATAGTATGCTAATAGACCCAAAATCAGTTAAATTCAATTTTTTGATCGCACAATTTTTTAATATTTCTTATCATGAGTCCAGTAAATCTGAATTCAAATATGTTTCTTACAGGTGCACTAATAATTCGACCATAATTTTACTACCATTTTCCTACTAGGCTTTGATATGCTGTAAGAAATAATGGATTAGGAATATTTTGAACCAAAGATAGAACTTTGTTAGAAACACGGAAGTCGAAATGGATCTGCGAAAATTAAAAACATCCCATAATGACGATAATACTTATAATAATAATTAAAGTAATAATAATATAAATAATAATAATAAATTATTATGGCAGCAGCAAAACTGATATTTCATAAAACTGGAGTTATATACGATCCTTATTTACTTACTCTAATAATTTATGGTTTTTGAACATCGAATGTTTCGATAATGATCTTCTCATTAAAAAATATATTCAAGTATTTGAACTTCTGTACTTACACAATCAGATTCAAGGGATTTAGGACGTAATAATACATGGCTGCAATTTCACAGTGGTAATTAAAACTACTTGCATCACACGTATCGTTTCACCTTTCTCTTAGAGTGACAGATCTTACACCTACGGAGTTGTTTCCAAAGGGGCTTTTAACATCTCATAACAGACTTCTTGTCTACAGTTTTCGAGTTGACAATGCGTATGGCTTCCTCATGCGTCCGTTTTTGTTGACTATTGCGTACGTCATTTGTGTCAAATAACTACTTTCCGTATCTGGAATATCGGAGCTTCTTTCCCTCTTTGCGTAAATACTGACATTGGCATGGCACGTCCCACTGGAACTAAAAAACAACGGACGACTTACACATCGCAGACCAGTAGAACTGGAATTTGTTGCATCGTCTCAAGCTGCAAAGCACTAAACAGTAGTTTTAATTCAGCACACTATTCTGCAGACGATTTGAATTATATGAGGATAACTTCGAAAAGTGTTTTATATACTTAAAAATGTTCGTGATCTCAAGGTGGTGGATACTAATACAAGTATTCACGATTTCCAGCGGAAAACAAACCCATATTTTTCGAAGTCGTTTGCTCGGTACACTTGCAGAAGAAAACGTTTTGAATTTTTCAGAGACCAAGAAAGTTGTGCATGGCAACATTTTCTTCCAAACCAAAAACGAACTTGCGTTAAACCATTACTGGACAGCCAAAGATGGAACCAAACAAGAAGACGGGCCTTATCTGTTACTATTTCGGTTATTCCAAGAGAAGATGGGTATCAAATTTATTTACAAGGTTCCCATCCCTCACAGTGTGGGAGTAAGTAGAAATGGATCTTACGATGGTGAAATCGGGCAAGTACAAAAGGGTCTTGTGGATATGGCTGCCAATGCATACTACATGACGCACGACAAACTGGCATTTGGAGATTACACTGTTCCCATTTCCAGCACCATGTTTTGTTTGGCTGTGCCCAGGGCACCTTTGGTGCCCTACGTTAATTTGTTGTTCCTTCCGTACCAAGTGGAAGTGTGGGTTGTTGCTTCATTCTTCCTAGTGACTGCAGGAACAGTATGGTACTTTACCCTACGCGTACACCAATCATCCAAAGCACAAAAATACTGGAAGACTTCGGCTGTGTTCGACTTGTTTCGAGTTGCTGTAACTGGTAGCCATACACGAACCCCGAAAACTGAAAGTGAGCGTGCAATTCTAGGGGCTCTGCTGCTGTTTGTGTTGATTTTCAGTAACGCTTATCAAGGGAAATTGCTTGGCTACCTCACGTCTCCACCGCATCTGCCTGAAATACAAACACTTGAACAAGCTCGTGACACTTTGCAGACAATTCAAACGTACTCTTATATGAATGAGATTTTTGAAAGGAAAGATGCGTCAAGAATCCTAATGGATATACGCAAAAAGATGAAACTCTACAAATTAGACAACATGGTACAGGTTCTCAAAAAGGCGATTGAAATAGGCGATAGTGGTGTATTTGTACCGACGTATCGATTTTCATTTTTGTCACGAACGGAGGAACTTACAAACAAGGGACAGACGATGTTGCATCTTGTACCAGAGTGCGTCAACTCCCCAGGTCTGATCGCGTTTTTAATACCCAAACACTCCCCGTTGAAATATAAGTTCTACAATTTTGTACTCCATGTTGTCGAAGGAGGTTTTTATGATCACTGGATGACCTTGCAACGTCATCGCATAAATGTCAACGGACTGACTTATCCCGAAGTGAAAGGCGCAGTGTCTGTGGAACCTAACCCTCTCGACTTGCAACAGATGGAAGCACCTTTTTTTATTTTAAGTGTAGGATTTGGCGCGTCTGCTGTAGTGTTTCTTATGGAATTATTTTCAATGTTGTTCTTCAGATTTGTGTATAGTTCGCGAAACTTTGAGCACATTCATGGTGACCGTAGGCATTTCTATTAGCACATTCGTGTTCAAGTTGCATTTAATAGTTTTTGTATGCATTTATTTATTTATTTATTTATTTATTTATTTATTTATTTATTTATTTATTTATTTATTTATTTATTTATTTATTTATTTATTTATTTATTTATTTATTTATTTATTTATTTTACGTCAAAAAACAGTTAAAAACTGCGTATGACATTTATTTTCACACAGATCTTTTTCTTACATTCAATGGGGGGGAGGGATAAATTTCAGCACTTTTGATTGTACTTTATACAACAAGGTTGTTGCTATTGTGATTTGCAAATTTCTTTGATTAGTAACTCATCAGAAACATTAACAAACACACATTCAGGAAATTTATTATATCCCTTCATTGGTTCTAAATATTTTTATATAGCCCTTCTCCTATTACTGTTTATTTAATTGGTTAACGTTAATTCCTTTTTATAATAATCCGCATGAATCCGTTGTGATAGTTGGCACAGATATTTTAATAGATTTGTTACTTATTTTACTTATATTACTTATTTTTGTTTCATTTACTTCTGGCACAGAAAGAGTGGAATTCCCTGTGTGTCTCCATGCAATAAAAATAATGTAGAAGTAACGCAGTAATAAAAAATGTTATGTTCGAAGTTGTGTATGCTTATTCAACCGCACTATTTAATCATATTTGGAATTTAATAGTAATAATAATAATAGTAATAATAATAATAATAATAATAATAATAGTAAAAATAATAATAAATGTATTCTTTGGAAGTATTTCTGAGAATGTAAATTTACTGAAGTGCTATTCATTTCATAACTCTTATTCACATGCAAAATTGAAAACCACGAAACCGCAGCTTGTTCCTTTTAGTAGAGGAAAATAATACAATTTAAACATGAAATGAAATAAATTCAGGAAAATGAAATCATTACTCTAAAAGTAAGGTTATCAGAAGAAAAGGTCTTGAAATGAAAATATACCTAAAAACTGTATTCACGCCGTCCGAGTTTCAGTGTATGTGAACAAATTACCAGATTATGTTGCATTTATTATCGTCTAGCATGTGATCCCTACACAAACATATCATTCATATTGAATGGTAATCAATAGTGTTTTGTGATTTAAAATCTCCTTAAACTGAGAATTAGGTATAATAAGCTAGATTTTTTGACAATTATTCTGATCGGCAGATATCACAAAGCACTGTTCCCATAATTTCTCTTTTAAAATAATTGGTATTCGTTTGATGCACGTACTTGTGTGTTAATGATGGAGTGATACATTTTGAGATACCAATCTACCTGATTCAGTGTCATTAACCCTCTCAAAATCTCTTCCTTAAAGCAGGACTAATAATGGAACTGCACGAACATAATCAGGACACGAATGTGATATTGGATATTTGCTACGGAAAACATTCAGTAATATGTCCTTTTCATTAGCAGATACACAATGAATATTTTTGGATGATATGTATGGATATTATATTACTTCGACTTACGACAGCGTGAAGACAAATAACGTGTTTTCCCGTGGTCCATTTGTGATTGGATTGCTACAAGAGCATTCGAATAAATTATTGGTGCAAGGAAACTTGTAATAAACGTGAAAATTCTTCAAAATTGTTGCCAAGTCTTGAAGTGTTTTTTCTTGCAACTACTCATATTGGATGTGAGTTTAATTGAAGAATTTGTTTGCTCAGCTCAATCCAATGGATTACATATTTTGAATTAATAATGAAAGTATTGTTGATGCTGTTCCTGATTAAACCAGTGTGTAATGAATATGCATTAGGTAGAGGACGGAAATTATTTGAACATATATTACGAAGCACAAATTATTCTACATCAGAGACGTTAACAGCACCAGAAAGGAACATTTTCGTCATATCATCATTGGAACTGATTCTAAACTATTACTGGATAAACAAAGAAGGAGTACGGCAGAATAAAGATGGACCGTACGCATCTCTCTTCAAAGTATTTCGGGAGAAATCAGGTTTTACATCTGTGTACCGAAATCCCACGCCGCAGTCTGTTGGTGTAAGAACTAATGGAATCTACGATGGCGAAATCGGGCTAGTGCAACAGAAACTTGCTGATATTACTGCAAATGGCTATTATTATACACCTGATAGATACGAGTTTGCAGATTTCACTGTTCCATTTACTAGTAGTCCGTTGTGTGTTGTTGTCTGCAAATCTCCGATGGTACCCTTTATCACTGTGCTTAAACTCCCTTATGAAATTACAGTTTGGATCACAATCTTCATTTCGTTATTAATCGCAAGTTGGGCTTGGTACGTTTCACGTGGTGTCAATGCAACTGGCGAATACACAAAGGTGCAGGTTGCCGCGATTTTCACAGATATTGCTTGTGTAACCTTTTCCGGCGCCTGTCCCCGCAAAGCCGAAACCCTTTCTCAGCGTTTAGTGTTGGGAAGTTTGTTGCTGTTTATGTTGGTGCTGAGCAACGCGTTTCAAGGGAAACTGCTGGGCTACCTCACAACTCCACCCTACCTTCCAGAGATCCAGACTCTGGAACAAGCGTCTCGTGCTTTAAACATTTTCCACACCCACACATTCGTGAATGACGTCTTCGAACGCGAAGATGCCCCTCCTGCATTCAAAATCATACGCAAGAAAATGCAGCGGTACAAACATACAGAGGCCATGACGATCATTAAACGTATACTGAAGAACCCAGATGAAGCTGTTTTATTTTCACCTCTCCGATTTCATTATTTTAGCACAATGCGAGAATTCGTAAAGAAGGGACAGAAAACTCTGCACCGTGTGCCGGAATGTATTAGTGAACCGGGTCACGGAACGTTTCTAGTTGCAAAAGACTCTCCCATAAAGAACGCGTTCTGCCAGTTCGTGATTCGGATTGTGGAAGCGGGATTAATGCGGCAGTGGTGGAAGGCTCAACGACATCGGATGGACGCCAACGGGTTGACTGTTCCCGATAACGACAATGCGCGAACTGCTGATCACAAGCCGCTCAATTTGCAACAAATATCGGGAGCGCTAGAACTTCTGGCAGGAGGGCTGCTTAGCGCAATGTTAATTTTCGCGTTAGAGAATTTGTCAAAGTTTATTTCTAAGTTTTGAAGGTAGTGCTTGAACCGCAGTGGTATTCCCAAAGTCTAATTGTTGAAACAAACAAACGTGTATATGAAAAAAAAACAGTTAAGTAACTACAATTGTTTCAGGACATTTGAGAACTAGAGTTCAACGTTATGAAATTAAAGTGACGTGCACAGTATTAGCATAGTACAATATTAGGGAAATGAGATCCAGACTAACGTCAGAATGATTCAAATAAGTAAATCATTCCGTGTAGTTTGCATACTGCGTTTTTGTTTTCTAGAGAACGCGACCATGAAGAACGCGTCCTGGAAGTTCGCTATGCGTGTTAAGGTGGCTCTACTAGGGATGGCAAAACAATCAGTTATTTAAAACATCAATGTTTTCTGTGAAGAAATAAAAAACGTCATAAGAACGTCAACAACACCACATTAGAATTCCCACAATCGATGTTTCCCACCAGAAACATCGATATTTTGCTTTGGATATTTTCATCACTCTTCTGTTAGAGTATTTTGTTGCAAAAACATCGAAGTTTTAATTTTTAATTTTTTTTAAATAATGAAGTTTGTAGAGTAACAGCAATCCACAGCAATACTTTAATTAAAATGGATAGGAAATAGCATGTTTATTAGTCTATAATTAAAACATCGATGCTTTTTCGTTGTTTCCATCGACACCGTAAACTCTTTAGCGATGTATTGAAATATCGATGTATCGATGTTTTGGTGAAATTTGCCATCACTAGGCTCCACGCATTCGCTATTCGGCGAGTAGCGAGCAACCGCTCGTCGAATCCCGAATAGTGTGGATGAGTTTGCTAGTTAGCGAGCGACGAACATTCGGTGCTCGCCCTAGCCACCGCTTGTCGGTTTTTCCGCATCAAAGGAAGGGAATATTCGCCGCAAATGTTCGGGATGGGACGAGCAGTAGCTCACTGTGGAGCCGCCTTTACGGTGGAAACGTCATCGGATGTTTCTTAACACATGTCCGGATCTCGAAAATGACACTTCGCTATATCGAGAACGCAACAACAGAGAACGACAATTCGCTCTCCCCAAACCACTGAATTTTCAAAAAATATCGGGAACGCTATTGCTTCTGACAGCTGGATTGCTCACCGAAGTGTTTGTATTTTCTGGTTAGGTTTATCTCCCAATGCCGTAGATCGTGCTTGGACTGTGTGGGCACTCCTAAATCCTGACAATTTTGAAAATGAAATAATTTTCTCAGTTGGGTAACAAAAGCGCCGTGCGCTTTATACGTGTATACGTCTATAATCTGTGCTAACTATGACGGCTGAAAGTCAAGTAAAAAATGAAATTTGAGCACTTGGAGTTATACTTTCTGAAATAAACAAATAATAGCATATACAATTTCTTTCTCTAAAAATTAAAATTTTGAATTATTATATAATTTCATGTACTTTAGTCACTAGTGAAGTTGAAGTAATTAGCTTTCATTAACATTTTATTATTATTATTATTATTATTATTATTATTATTGTTATTATTATTATGCTTCAATATAAGTTATTTAGGGTCAACATAGACATGTTTGATTTTAATTGTCTCGTAATGTGGAGTATCACTCCCCCTGAATGAATTCATTTCTTTGGGGAGGGAAAGAGGTAGTGGCGTGATTACTAGGGCGTATCCCTTGTCTCTGAAGCCCGGGTTTGATCCCCAGTGAATCCATGAGGTATTTGTGGTAAACAAAATGAGCTCTCGGAAGGCTTTCTCGAGGTTCACACGGAGTTTGTCCTCACGTAAACCACAATGATCTTACAAATTCAAAGATATCTAAGCACCAACAAATAAATAAATAAAATATCTCTTACACATGCAAATGTGTGAGACTTTTTAGGTTATTCAAAGAAATAAAGAATCATACATTTCGTGCATTCTGATACCCGCGAAAAACATTTCTTTTTATTATATAGCACGAAGTCGGATGGTTCGAATAACAAATTAAAAACCATAATTTTATGAAATTACTGTTTAAATGAACGTAATTGCTTACACGTACCGCTCTCATGCTTAAAATATATTTTGCTGAACGCTTCCTTACTAGATAGTTGGACTATTCCGGATGACATCAAGAAGCTGGCGACGACAAACGGTGAGACGATAGTGAAAGCAGCGATGGAGGTATTTTACTATGAAGTAACGACAGGACATTCGTATAATGCGTCCGATATATTCACCTGGCAAAATCTTAGAGAGAATATGAACCAAAAGACACTTCCTGAGTGATCGTTAACGTCCATGAAAATATGTGTTCATTGCATACCCTTCTTATTAAAGAACCCTTAAACTTGTGTTTTTCGGGGTGACTTCCCTCAGATAGTGAAACCAATATATCAATAATAAGCAGTCATGCATGAACATCAGGGCATAAACCAGTAAAATGCTTCTAGAGCATTTGTTGAAAACTCTTTTTAATAGGTAATTTACTACACATACAAATTAAATAACTTGATACTATGTGGCTAGGCGGGGAAGGTCATTAATCCATTGCAATACCTACATCCTACTGCGTTCTATTCTTTTGAATTCTGGTATTCACCCCAAATGGTCACTCCATCGCATAATAGCCGCGGAAAAGACCCCATAAGGTACGGATGAGTAAAAAACCCTTGAAGGGGGAAAAACCTGGCGTCAGAAGCGGAATACATGCTAATCTATCAGACTTTTTTAAACTATTTATTTTCTGGCGTGGACGTCACGCATTTTCCTTCCTTTGTTTGGCCTCCCCAGCTACTGAAAACAAACAGCGCCACAGAAGATCTCCGCACCATCGCTTCTGCACTTACATTTCCGACACCCACTCCCCTTTGCCCCCTAATGTGCTTATTAATTTGACAGTTTTATTTAATTTTATTGAGTTTTTTACTTAACAGTTGACTATGACTTATGAATTATTTACATTACAATTAACTATCTTAAATTACTGATTAAATTAATCATTGTTTGCTCAAAGATTTTTCGACTCATACTTTTGCACTTATCGATGCCTTACGATGGATTAATTACTGAGATTTTGACATAAATTCAGTTGCAATTTGTGATGTATTCGCGTGAAATACGATTAACTTTCCTATCACTTTTTGCGTAATTTGTGTATTTAAAAAGAATTACAGTATCGTTTTTTACCCAAAATTTGATTACTTCAAATTTTCTGTAGTTTTATATGTAAATACATCCTGTTTTATTTGTATATCCTGTTCCGTTAATTAAAGCCATGCATGTGGACACAATTTTGGGGAGTGTGTTGAGTGTTTTGAATGTAGTTAGTAAAATGAATGTGTGTTCTTATCTCCTAAAAGTTCAACATGTGTACTTGTGTAGTTTTGTTTCCATGCCATGTAGACGTGATTCCAATTCATTTAAGATAGAAACATAGTAGGAAAGTGACACAAATTTTAGGTACAGTACTATTTGCAATATTGAAAGGTAATATTTCATGAAATTTTTAGACACATAGTGAAATTTTAACATTTTAGAAGGTTGTGTAGCTAAATATAGTTACTATTTGTGACTGATTCTGTGAGGTGTAATGAAATAATTGTACTAGTCAACATGACTCAATTTACACAAATGATCGATTATCTACTATGTATATAATCACTCGCGTAAAATTAGCGTATTTTGTACAATATCCACATATTCAGTTGTACACATGCCTTTGAACTGTGTTCCCAAATCAGGATTAGAATGGTTTACTGCAGTTGAACTTTGGATTTTAAGGGACATACATTTCATTCTCACTTAAAAAGAGAATCAAATCATATTTGTTTCAAGTTAAATAATAAACAAAAATATAATACTTTTACCAAAAAAACTTTGTTTATAAACAAGGTGTTATGTATTAAATTTTGTTACTCAATGTAAACAGTAAATAAAAAATTAAAATAAAATTTTGGATTTTACTATATTGAATTCATTGTAAGCGATTTTCTTAATGAAATCTAATTATCGAAGTTAAATTTTCGAATGATGTCACGTGCAATTTTATCAAAATATGAGTAGATTTTGAGTATGTTTTCATTGAAATAGTGATAATTTTAAAAAAAAGACGCAACGAAATTTTTCAAAGACCTAGTTCAAATATTTTCTTTCATTTTTTCCAACTAGGGCAAATACTTCTTCTTATTAGAAGTGTCTTTAATAAACGGCTGAATTAGTAGGATACGAGTTTAAATATAATAATAGTACGTCTTTGTTTCTATAAATATGGAATAGTTGTGCTTCTGCAGCCCTACTGTATGACATTTTTAAAAGCACGGACTCTCAAAAGAAGCAAACTTTTAATCTACTTCATTCATGTACACTATTCGATACCAATAAAAAAATGCGAAATGAAAGCAAGACTAGTAATTTAATGAGTTAGTTGAAAATCGCTCATCATTAGACATTGTTTAATTTTGTCATGCACCGTTATCGAGAGGAACAAAGGGAAAAGCAAATATAGCAGAACGTACGTCAGCCTATCTGGGTACTAGATAAGCCTTAATTGATGTAAGACTCAAACACCAGCCTTCAGGGACACGATGGAAAGTCTGATACAGCCTGGAATGTAGTTTGTGCTGTTTGTAATGTGTTATCATTTGTCCAGACAAGTGGCAGCTCAGTTGAATGATAGAAGATTACTTCGTGTAATGCTCGCAGTACAAGAATTAAGTACCCGATGCCGTGAGTATGTAGAGCACCAACGTTGATTGCAAGATTGCAGTGAGGTTGGTTCTCACTCAAGAACTTTGAATAAAGACTAAGGGCAGTCACTTCGGAGCATTTCGTAATGTGCGAGATATATTCACGAGACTTTCAGTCCAGAGATATTCGGAACACATAATGCCACGACGAGTTGCAAGATTTCAAGAAAACTGCAGAAACGAAAATGCCTTTCGTTGAAGTTGTTTCGTTGAGGTTGTTTGGTTGAATATTCCAAGAACACTACTTTTCGTTTGTTCTTTTGGAAGTTTTTTTTTGTAACGATCGCTTAAAAGCAAGTTCCAAATGATATGGTTGAGCTTCATGTTCGTGGCAGTGTTCAGCGAAAAAATGGAGGGAAGTCCTACATGTTGGAAACACGTCAACAATGCGTTTTGTAATAAAAGAAATTGTTTGGCCGACAAGGTATTAAACCAACTCAAAAACGTCGGCCTCCCTGCTGGCTGTCAGACTGGAGGAGTCACTTCATATTCTTTGACAACGCAGCGTCCTGAAGAAGGCTGCAATCAACTGACGGACATGCGAACGCCATATCACCCGGCTACTCGAGACGATCATCGCGTCAGGTATTATACACAGGCACATTTAGAACTGTCATTAAATCATTATTGGATAAGAAAAAATGGAACGAAACAGAACGATGGACCTTATGTTTTACTTTTCAGCTCATTTGAAGAGAAAACAGGCGTTCGGTTCCTACACAAAAAACCGACTCATGCTGTTCCTGGCATAAGGAAAAACGGGACTTACAATGGAGAAATGGGGTTAGTGCAGAAGGGGCTTGCCGATGTTTCTTCCAATGCGTATTACATGACGCCAGACAGATTTGAATTTGCGGATTACACTGTACCGATTTTGGGCACCCCGTTTTGCATCGTTGTACGCAATGCTCCACTGCTTCCTTTGGCAGAAGTATTGCTCCTTCCTTACGAACCAAGCGTATGGATCGCAATTGTAAGCATTTTGGTGAGTTTCTCACTGGTGTGGTACGCCGTGAATTACATTCCTACTATTAGCAACATTCAAAAACCTTTGAAATTGTCCACGCAAATGATGGATGTGTTGAGAATTGCAACTACTGGAATGTGCGTTCGCAGACTCGAAAATGATTCTCAACGTTTGATCCTCGCTTCCCTGCTGATATTCACTTTGGTGCTGAGCAGTGCCTATCAAGGAAAACTCCTTGGGTTTCTCACATCGCCACCCCATCTCCCTGAGATACGGACACTGAAGAAGGTGTCTGAAGTGTTAAGCAAGATTTATACCTACAGCTACCAGGAAGACATTATGGAAGACAAAGATGCTCCTCTTGAACTGAGAAGAATACGAGAGAAAATGGTGTTTTTTAAACCAGGAGATGTAGTACGAGTGTTGAGAATTGCTTTGCAAAATGAAGATGTCGGTGTCTCTGCAGCATTGTACCGATTTCCCTATTATTCTCACTTATCAACCCTGACGATTAATGGACAAAGTGCCTTCCACCTTGTGCCAGAATGCATTAATGCGCCGGGATTCATTGGGTTTTTGACGCGGAAAGGTTCGTCCTTGACGGATAAATTCGGCAGTTTTGTGATGAAAGTGATAGAAAGTGGATTGTTTCAGCATTGGACACAAGTTCAACGTCATCAAATGAATGCCAACGGTGTGACGATTCCGTCTTTGAAGTCCACGAAGAAAAACCCAACACCATTGAACCTTCATCAGATGTCAGGGTCTTTCCTCTTACTAACCTCTGGACTCGGCATAGCTCTGATAGTATTCTGTTCTGAGTGCATTGTTAAATGTTCAGACATTGTCTACAATCCTCGTAGATAGATTTTGTTAAAGTGTACTGTCTCTTAGGGGACACTGGTGAGATTAAATTCTTAAAAAAACATGGTAGTATCTTACAAGTGATGTATGGAGAATGCAATACAAGCCTAGAGTCATTAGGCTTGAAGTTGTAGTAGTGCATGCTTCGTTTTTTCCTCGAGAGTTGGCGGTGATTTTCCTCGGTGGGTTGGCGAGATCTGGCGTCGACCTACCGTCGGATTGTGGGGTTTTTGGTGTAAATTTGTGTAAGTAAGGGGTGAGAATAGGGCAAAGAAGGGGAAGGAAAGATTGCGCGCGGTCTATGGCCCGTTTATTAGAGTACTGCTCCGGCATTCGCTTCAGTGGAAAAGAAATCGCCGCCACCTCCCGGAGTATAACAATCACTACACTAATGAGACTAATGGCCATAGCTGTTGTCGTGCCCGGAAACATCAATCAACCAATCAGTCAATCAATCATAGTCATTCGTGGGCTTTTCTGACGCTAGATGCCCATAGACCACCTTCAAAAGATAACGTATTTAATCGGGATCTTTTGTTCCAACGCGATCCGCCTTATATGATTTTGAGCGTTCGTTGCTGAAATTATTCCAGCTTTGAGTAATCCTATGTTACTACAAATTGATGATTATGTTGGCTCATAACTTTGCAAATGTGTTAGGATAGACTACACATACGTAGTATTTTTGCACTCCTGCTTACGAGAAAAACTTGTAAGTCCGTAAACACATACCTGCCGCGGGAAAGTGCGAACAATTATTCAAAACCTTGTCATAACGGGAAAAGTGCAGGTACGCGTTCAGAAATTTAAATTAATGATTCCAGTTCAGTAAATATTATAGCACAGTACGTCAGCTCCAGAAAGTTATTTCAACGGTTTTTGCCTTCCTCGCGGTCTCCTAAAGTTATCATTGCCAAATCACTAGCATTTTTTTGCTTTTTCTCGGGTTATGAATTTTTTCGGAATTTTTTGCCACACTCTTTGATCAGTACTTTTTGAAGCACAAATGTCTTAAAGATTTTTATTCAAAACGTATTAATTCTAAGAAATGCAGCATAAAAACACTAGTGATGTATATTGTGGTTTATGTTTTTTGCACCATGTATTATAACTTCAACCAATGTTTTTATTTATGAAATAAAATGTTATTAATTAATAATTCAACTGTCTGAACATACCTGCTCCTTTTTTATCACCATTTTTCTATAATTTAGCGTTTCTATATTTAATTTTCAGCGAAGTATTAAATACTTAAATCCACCTTTCTACGCATAACGGCTTAATTTTTCATGAGTCGATTCACCTTTTTGAAGCTGCAATTTTTATTTTGAAATTTCAATACGTTATTCGTATTTAGCGCTCTCAAAAACCCTTAGATACGAACTTGTACGGAAATATTCCGACATTTGTAATGATCGTCAGAATTTTACGAATTACCGTTGGGCAAAATTTACATCGACTGTCTGCATAAACGCTACATCATGTGGAGTAACGTTAGGTATCAAATTGCTGAAGAAACCATCATATATTCCAAAAGAGGTTGTTACCAGCCAATCATCATCTGAGAAACGCGACTTTGCTCTTTTTTACGACGGATAGCTTTAAAACGTTCAGGTGGAGATTATTTCCTAACATACCAAACCGGGAGCGGTAGCTCAGTGCATCAACTGATGGCACTGCAGCGCCTCTGACAGGGAGGTCCTAGGTTCGAGTCCTGGCGGTGGCAGGATTTTCGAAACTACCTTTTCAGCTAGGTCGAATTCAGTCGTTGTCTGGAGGAGAATTCTAGCGGCCGGCTGCTCTGATCGATAGTTTTCCGTGGTTTCTCCGATCAGCACCAGGCGAACGCCGGAGCAGTGCCCTACCGAACGGGCCACGAACTGCCCGCTATCTTTCCTTCCTTTTCCTTGTCCTATCCGCTCCCCTTACACACACACACACACACACACACACACACACACACACACACACTTATACTAACATGCACTACACTATCACATAGTCCGGGAGACCGATTTGGAGCTAAGATCTTGTCCCGGCTGGGGCGGTGCCCCACTGGTGGGAGAGTCCTGGTTAGGGGGAAACCCCGATAGCCGATGGTCGGAGCCGGATACCGCCATCTCGCGAGGGGGAAAACATGCACTACACGTACGGGACTAATGATCTAAGCTCTTGAAGCGCCCGTAATTACTAACCAACCAACTAAAATTCCAAGAAAATCATTAACGAAAAAGGCCTGGCGTTGAGAACGAAATCAAAGAAGAAAATCTTAGAAGGTAACCAAACCTTTTGTAGGAAAATTCGCTGCTGTAAACGGTCCTTCTAATCCATTAGGGCTGAGCTCGGCAGAGTACCTGTCTCTTGTTTGGTCGCCTAGCGATCGACATACACGCGTCATGCCTAAATTGAAGCAATAATATCATTTTCTTATTATTAATCAATGAATTACGGGGTTGTAGTAGTGATCTTTAGAATGGAAGCCGGTAAATATCAATTTCATTGGAATGTCAAAACGCTATCTTATAACTCTACGAAAATCATACACGGTGTGTCACATACCATTAAAATTAAAAAT
Organism: Teleogryllus occipitalis; assembly: GCA_011170035.1. NCBI lineage: Eukaryota > Metazoa > Arthropoda > Insecta > Orthoptera > Gryllidae > Teleogryllus > Teleogryllus occipitalis. The sequence goes on from BLKR01001744.1 coordinate 148,723, forward strand.
AATATAGGCAATGGCAATAGGTAACTGTCCTTTCGTCGTAGCTGGAGTTGCTTTGTTACGTAGCGCGATGGTGACGGCAGTTAGGAACGCTCAGTGTATTAAAAATGAGTTGGAAACGGCTCCGAAATCTCCTACACTACCTGGTTCAGGACGTAGTCAATATGGTAAGTATTAGTACTGGTAAATTTTGTTTACATTTCTGACTCATAGGTTCCTGTTATTTAATAATTTAAATGGCTTAATGATGTTTTGTTCTATAGACAAAATATATTTTTTGTTTCAATTTGATTTAAATTCGTTTCTTTTTGTAATAATGTTCCCAAGCCTTATTATATATTTAATATTATGGTCATTCTCTTTGAACCGTCGTTTTTTGTCACGTTATTGCATTTTTTCCCCTATGTATGAATTTCCTTATAATTAATGCAATTTGGAAAGGTTTTATATACTTGTATATTAATGTATAAATAGCGCATTTGTGAATACTTCATTGTTGGAAATTGTTTTGTACGTCACGCTGAAAAATGTGTGTGTATCAGTTACTGAAAATTGTCTTCAAGTCTGAATAATGTTTTTAATAATACCAGTTCCATTCTGAAATATATATTTATCCTATGTGTACATCTGTATTTTAAACATTTGTTCATTTTGCTATAATGTGTTTATGGTAAAAACTAAAAACTGGATGTATTATAATGTTTTTAAGTATTTGAATATTTCGGTTATTGAATAATTTTCATAAAATATTGATATTTTTCGTAGTATTAATAACGATTTTTCTTGTTACAGGTACGTCTATCTCAAGAATGCCTTTCATGCTGTTCCAGAAGATTTTGGTGCAGGTAGATGCTCAATTATTTAGGGGTTAAATTTTGTTGGAGTAGGTTAACTTACGGTTGGTTTAAACCGACGACTCTTTGAGTAAAATATTGTAATAATTGCGTAGATATATGTCTGCTTATCATTGTCACTCCTCAGATCATATTTTACCTAATCGGACATATTTTCGAATGTCTTTCTCTGAGTATAAATTGTTAAGCAAGATCCCGTTTTGTTTGCCGCGGTATCGTTATCCACTACTCAGAATTACTCAGAACTACCTAAACATACCACATTCAAATTCACAGTTTAGAAAATCTCTAAGAATTATAGTGCCATTCGTTCAACGTACGGTATTTGGTACGTATGGTATTTGTCTTTACATCAGTGATTCAGTCACTACTACAGTGAAATAGTCTATCTTTCAAAATATTCAAAATACTGTCCTCCAAAAAGGTCAAGCTTTATTTTACATTATTAATACTTCCATAATTATTATATATAATACTATTTTTTAAATAAAGAAACTATTGCTACTATTGCAGTTTGGTTGTCTATTTTGTATTGTATCGTTTAATGACAACAATATTGTAGTACATAATCATTTGTTGCAACAAAAAATAGGTAACGGTATTGGGATCATTTCTTGATTAAAAACCACATACATTAATTAGAATTGATTACAATTTGATTCAAAGTACATATTCTATTCATAGGTGAGATAGCTTTTGCAATCCATTTGCATACAAGAATTAACGTCACAAAGGAAATTGTGTGAAAGAAGGAAGTGAAGTTCAGCCTCTATGTATCAAACGATCCACGAAACATTCTGAAAGCGTTAGATAAAGTCTTAAAAAGTCACCGAAACTACCATTTGAAAGTTTAGAAGAAATACCTTTCCTTAAAGGAATATGAATTTTAAAATGTAAACCCCAATATTTTGTAAAACATAAATAAAATTTCTTTAATTTATTTTTGCTATTATGCTTCAAAAGCTTGTTAAATGATTTCTATGCATTTTCTGTCAAATATCGCATCAAATTAAAGTCGAAGTAACTTATCTTCTTCTTCTTCTTATTCTTCTTCTTATTATTGTTATTATTATTGTTATTATTATTGTCATTGTCATTATTATTGTTATTATTATTGTTATTGTTAGTATTATTATTTATTATTTATTATTATTATTATTATTATTATTATTATTATTATTATTATTATTATTATTATTATTATTATTATTACTCGTTTGGCTTGCATAGCGGAGAATCAACGCAACAAATGTTCCAAAGCCAGATTACGTATCACGACTTTTATGGACTTCCATGTGAAGTGAGCGTTCTGATATTATATGATTGATAATGATCGTAAGAAGATGATGAAGATGATTGTAGCCAATATGAATAATGGGCATCTGGTGGTGTGGTCAGCTTCCAACCGGAAGCTTAAACATCAGAAATTTAAATTGTAACAAATCTCCCGATTAGATACCCGCAACCCAGCTAATCGCTGTCAATTCTCCTTGCATTTCAATCGGAGCATAGTACGTACATCGCGAAGGACATCAACGAAAACCATCACAACTACCCGGTAATGCTTTCATGCTACGATTTCCAGCCTTCCCACTCCCACTGAAATTTCACTCGGCAGTAATACCATGGTGCTCCTCAACCGCCCCAGTCTGTTATCTAGGTGTCCTAATGGACACCAGATTGACTTGGAAAGACCACATCACTTTCAAGGTGAACGAACCTTATAGACGCCTAGGTATTCTTCGACCAGTAATCAACCGACACTCATCATTAAAGCCCCATTCTGCTCTCCTTATATATAAAGCCATTTTACGTCCATTACTTACGTACGCTTGTCCAGTCTGGTGCAATGCCGCCCCTACAACCATCAACAAAGTCCAAATATTCCAAAATAGGTTCCTCAGAACTGCAGTTAACGCACCTTGGTTTATAAGCAACACTAACCTTTACACAGGCCTAGCCATAGAGCCCGTCCTAACATACATCATTAAACTTTCCTCATCATTCTTCCAAAATCTACCCTCAGGTAAGGGTGCTTCCCACTACAACATAGGTAAAGAGCATCCCGTAGAAACTCGTCTCCGCAACCGACTCCCCTTCCACATCTTCCTCCGGAAACTGGCTGATATAAGATAATGAAATAAATAGTCCTCCCATAAAAAAGTCAACAATATGTATTCCTCCACTTTATCACTCGCACTACTTCAATCTATGTTTAACTAGCTGACCCGGCGAACTCTGTTCCGCCTTAACAGCCGGTCCCATCTTTTTCTCGCGTCGCACTCACTGAGAGAAACTGTACTATCCTTGTTGCACTGCGTACGTGCAAAAACGTGCGTTCTCACACAGGAACGCTGTCGAACGGGATAAACAGTATCCTATGTCCGTCTCCTGGCTCTAAGCTTCCTGCTCACCAAATCGGTACAGCCGTTCTTGAGTTATAAATAGTGTAACTAACACGACTTTCTTTTATATATATATATATATATATATATATATATATATATATATATATATATATATATATATAGAGAGAGAGAGAGAGAGAGAGAGAGAGAGAGAGAGAGAGATGGGAGGTGGCCGTAGCCACCCGCTTCGCATATTTTGGTCTGAAAATGCTCGCTCCTAACAACTGAAAAGCCATATGGCTGAGCGTTGTATAATCAGCTCACTCTGTTAAATAAATAAATTTAAAAAAAAACGGTAACGCGGAAAGGTGCGGTGTGTCGCGGCGACGCTGCACACGATCTGGGCCCACGTAATGAACACCGGTAGCTCAGTGCATCAACTGATGTCACTGCAGCGCCTCTAACCGGGAGGTCCTAGGTTCCCACTCCCCACGGCGGCAGGATTTTCGACACTAGCTTTTCAGCTAGGTCGAATTCAGCTGCTGTCTGGAGGAGAATTCTAGCGGCCGGCTGCTCTGATCGGTAGTTTTCCGTGGTTTCTCCGATCAACCCCAGGCGAATGCCGGAGCAGTACCCTAACAAACGGGCCACGGACCGCGCGCGATCTGTCCTTCCTCTTCCTTGTCCTATCCTCTCTCCTTACACACACACACACACTTACACTAACATGCACTACACTACCACATATTCCGGGAGACCGGTCGGGAGCTTAGAGCTTGTCTCGGCTGGGGCGGTGCCCCGTTGGTGGGAGAGTCCTGGTTAGGGGGAAACCCCACTAGCCGACGGTAGGTTGGCGCCGGATCTCGCCATCCAGCGGGGGAAGATCACCGCCATCTCCCGAGAAAAAAACATGCACCACACTAACGGAACTAATGACCGAAGTAGTTGACGCGCCCAGAAACACGAAAAAATCAATCAATCAACGTGATGAACCATCTCGGGGCCACTCAGGTAGCTCCTTCGCGGGAGGCCGGCTGGTATGCCGCCGAAATCGGTCACGTCCCGCCCACCCGACCGCCTTCCTTGGGCGACGAATCGCTCTCCGATAACCGCTAAGGACCCACGTAGCTCCCCACTCGCCCGGCGCGTGCCTGGAAATCCTCCGCCAACTTTATGGCCCGCGCTTAATTATCTAATTTAATTACGGCGCGGCGGGGGCGGAGAAGAATTTGGGGGCGTGTCTACCCCACGGAAACACTGCTCGAATGTGTCGGTCGCTCGTCCGAGTTGCTTTTCGGGAGAAATGGCGATGTTACTTTGGCGGGTTGGCCAGGAATCCTGGAAACTTCGGAAATCGAGAAGTACGAACTGGAATTTGAAGAATTCTGAAAAAGAAATCAACACGTCTGGGAAATGATTTCAAAAACGGATTATACCACTAATGGTTGTCGGATATATTCTAACAGCAGTACGTGCCGTGATTTATGTAGTTCCGAAGTACATTGTAAAAGTGCAAACTTTGTTGTATAATTTCAACTTCTCTTAATTAAAATGTGACGATGTGATACATTTTCAACTTACAAAGTATTCATGCTTAAATACACTGAACGTAGTGCGATGCAGAATATGAAATTTCGACGTTCTTCTGCCGTGGAAAAGTGAAATGTGAAAAGTGAAATTAGATATCTCAGATATTATAACACTGTCCTCTTGTTTATCTTTGTTTACCATGTTCGACATTGCTTTGTTGTTTGTTTTATTTTTGGTTGTTCCTGTTGTTGTTGTTTTTTTTAAATCGAAACATGAAAGTAGATACTGGCCGATTTCACGGTTCTGAAAACTCTGCACGCATGGTTAGAAACATCTTTGTTCAGTAGTCTGCAAGAGAAAATAAACACATGTGCGTTTGATGTAGAGGCAAAGAAAGAGGCTTGGATAACATATTTTTTGACCGATCGATATCAGAAGCTGACAAAGGATCGTTGTTTGTCGTTGCCAGCTACAATATATAAATAATTCTTAGTAGAAATGGGTAGAAACCTAGAAAGCAAATTTTAAGATACTTCCACATAATATTTTAATTATTAGTACAATAAATTAAATTACTGTGTGAAAATACCACAATATCGCATATCATCGTTAATTAAATTAATCATCATTCTTAATAATGAGCAGTGATCTGTATATATTGATGTATTTGCACTGATATTACCCAACACACAGCCAACGGGTATATTTCTGCTCCGTTAGGAAAATTGAAATTTTATGTTCTATAAACTACTCACCTCCTCTAGTTAAGAAAAAAATATTTTACGTTGTCTCTTAATTGAAGAAAACATTTACGAACACGAAAAATTCCTTGTATCCTTCATGAAAATTCAGAATGTTGCGTACAAAGACGATTACTGTGTCAGCTAAATTAACGGGCGCGTACGGTTAATACACCGCCTAGCGTTGTCCGTTATTTTGCGCCTGGCTCGTTCATTTCCTTTGCGAAAGAAGCTGGGCTGAGCACGAAGTTTTCCAGCCTCGAGGCGCCTGCCTCATCGCCACCGGCCCCCGCCAAGGAGGGGGGGGAGGGAGGGATGGCAGGGCGCGTGACGGGGAGAGCAAGCGAAAGTGACGTGCGTCCGACAACGAGCCCGGAGGGCGCTGTCGTCGCGTGCCCCCTTCCACCCCCCGTCCACCCCTCGCCACGCCCCCTTGCCGCCGTTGCAGCAGCCGAGCCTGGACTTCTGTGAAAAACATGCGTGCTGAAAGTGAAGAATGGAAAGAAGGAATGGTGAACTTACAAAAAACTCTGCAAAAAGAGTGCTAAAATAATACATTATGAAATAATGATGCAATGAAGGATATTAATACACGAGTATTATATTACGATACGAGCGAGGAACGAGCGATTACGATACGAACGAGGAACGAGCGATTTTGATACGAGCGAGGAACGAGCAAGTTTTAATTAGTCCAGAGGAACGAGCGAGTTTTAACCAGAGCGATTACGATGCGAGCACTTTTAACCAGTCGCTCATTGCAGCGATTACAAGCTTGTATTAGAAATTAAGAACGAAAAAACAATGTGCGCCAACACTGCAAGAAGAACAGATTGTCGTTACAAACGATTAACGAAATACATGCAAGTCGTCAATGAAAATTAAATATTAAATCAATTGGCGCTGAATGCTTAGAAGTGTATAACCTTGTTTATGAAATAAACATTTTTAACTTTTAATGCTCTATTTTACACGCACATTGTAAATCGGGTGGTACTTCGATCTTAAAACTATCTGATTAGTTCCGAAGTTTTGAGAGAGGGAAGAAACTCATTAAGTTCGTGATGAAAAACAAGGGAAAATGGGCCAAAAATTATAAAAGCAAAGAGAAAACAGACGGGAATAGAATACAAACAGAATACAAACGGCTTTTATTCATTCAATCTAGAAAATGTTAACTTTTAATATTTTCAGTTTTTAAAGTAAAGAAACAATTGCTTCATACTGAAAAAGGCAATAAATCACGGCCACTTATTTTGTGTACTTAACCATTGTATACTGTACGAAAAGGAAAGCAATAAGTGAAGGATTCTCTTACCTCTCACCTGGTTCTGGGGTTAAGTGCGAGCAGCTGAACGTTTACACAATGATTAGTTGCCTTCTTTTTTCTTTTTCTTCTTCTTCTTCTTCTTCTTCTTCTTCTTCTTCAGAATTTGTCGCATGTATACAGATGGTCAGATAGTGCTGACCCGTTTAACTTGAATCTGTGTATTCATTTCATTAAAATTCTCCGCAACTGCCCAATTCATCTCTTCCAACAGCACCTACTATTATTTACGATCGTAATACGAAACCATTATCTCCCTGTATTTTATTCCAATATAATTTATAAAATATAATTTTGTTCTATTTTTAGGTAATAAAATATTCTACTTTTCAGCGGCAATCATTTGCCGATATTTAAATTCTTGTTCAAAGAGAACAATAAAGCCTAAAGTGTCAGTTTTTTTGTGAGTAGTTAAAGTAGGTCATTGCAAAATATAATTAGATAATCTGGGCGTAAATGGGAACCGTTTCTGACAGGTCTCACAAAGAAATATTATTCAATGTAAACACATCCAACAAAACAAAACCTCACAACTCCAAACCTTCAAAACAGTGAATCAAGTAAAATTAAATTAGTATCATCCTTGCATTTTACGCCATTTCACACCTTTTTGTTGGTCTCTAATGAGGCAGGTTCACGGGTAAAATTAAAATAACATGATTAAGTTTGGCAACGACAAACTCAGTATCTATACAAAAACGTTGTACCTACACAAAGCAATATAACCTAATGACACAAAAACTGTACTTATACTAAACACTGAACGTATACAAAATTAATGTACTCACTGCAGTCTACGTCTAAGCTATATATTGAACAACCGCATAGGGCAACGTCCCACCACAGTTTCTTGTTCGAGATAACTAGTGAAGTTATATATCTGGAAACCCAGATTAGTTAATTGTACTGTTTTAATTATATATGTATAACGTACAAGATCTGTGAACATGCCCCGTTATTTCTTTTAATTTGTATCTGTCTTCAATTGAAATCACGAAAATCACGTTGTACTTTCCGGTCGTCACAATAGTTTTTGACTGGTTTTCCACTGTTTTTTTTTTAAATGAGTGAATGAATGAAACATACAATGTAATGGGCAGGGTCGAATTCTGATGACATGTCATCTTTTCATTGGTGCATTCTAGGTATAACTAACTGTAAATTAATATTTTATCATGTCGTATAGATGATTAAAATGTACTAGCTGAACCCGTGCGATTACATCGCACTGAAGGGAAACCTGTAGGAAGTTACAACAGAACATATGAAATGTTGAAACCCCAAAAATTTAGTTTCATTTCATTTGTTGTATATACACAATAAATAAAGAAATGATATAAGTTTTTAAACAACTGAATACTAATTACTGTGAACTGAGTTAAATGTTTTTAAAAAATGGCAACATGCCATAATTTTCATCATAATTAGGCGATGTGAATATCGTGTTGTCAATAAGTGGCTAATAACTTAACTGGCAATGAAGAAATCAATAGCAAATCAATCAAAAACTATGCTCTAGTAGCATTAGAGCAAGAAATCTTGTTTAACTTAAAAATTGTATGCATCACTTATGATGTTCAAATGGAACACTTCCAAACAAATATTTATTTTTTCCCCACATTCGGTTGCAATTCAAAAGTAATGTTTGGTTCAATGTAAAAGCACTTATTTTTTTATCAAAATACTCTACGTAGTTTGTGATTATGTTAAAAAAACTTTTGTCTGTTTTGTTTTTATTAATTTGTGATGGTCAAAAATAGAGACAGTTCATACAATATTTCCTTGTGTATAATTAAAGAATGTACAATTTCAATTTATAAAAGAAATAAATGAATGAACTAAAGTAAACAATGCATTTGTTATATACATTCGAAGTTGTGATGTAGTTTAATACATAAGCTATGATGCTTATAGCCTTCTTGTTCGGTTTGCTGAACATATTGTTCTTTTTCAACACAGTGCTGTCTGGAGAACTGTATTTTCCTCATGTTATAATTTCTTGATGAAATCCTTTAGCAACAACTATCCAAGACTAATAAAAAACAGCGAGATTTTCAAATTCTGCAAAAATAGAATAACAAATCATGGTTAACATACACTTAGTTTTTTATGAAAATTTAATTATATTTTCAATATTTACCAATATCTCCAGATTCATGAACTTTGTACAAAGGAAAAGTTTCCTCACCACCCAAGAGGTAAATTCCATGGTGCGTTAGGTTTTTTTTAAAAGTGGAAACCTTCACGAGTCCTATTATAAACCACTGAGAGAATGTAATGCAAGATTTCATTGTAGAAGAACCACGAAGTGGACTATATTTCCTGAACTGAACATTGTTTAATATCCAAAACATTTTACCAATTCACTTTGTGCTAACGTCAGTAGTCAGCAGCATCAGTGCAAAATCATTTCCTTGACAGAAGAGGCAAATTGAAGCACACTCAGATACATACAAAGATTCAAGAATGCATTCAAAGGTTATCCATTGCAAGAGATTGGTTCTTTCTAGTTAGTATCCAAAGATTATGCATTTTTTTGTCACGCGAAAAACTGAAGGCCAGTATTTGGAAATTATTAATCAGCTAATTTTCAAAATTTGTTTCTTGGTAATACTTTATAATAATAATAAAGTAAGAATCACTACAACAGTTGAATTGAAGGTTTTATTTGTTTCCCTTTCGGATCACATAAATTCAGGTTACACAAATTTTATTACACATACCCATCCTTCATTCACATACAGTATTTATTATCTGTCACCGTAAATTCCATGTATATTTCTGCCTCCAAGTTATTGATCCTAAAGTAGCTATCAATCTAATATTTCACTATAAACAACATTCAATGTAAAAGCTTTAGAACTGTTTTTACATTTTCCTTGATTTGTGCCATCTTCAATTTGTAACCTAACATCAGCAAACGAACTTACTCTAGAGAATGCCACATAAAGTTGCCCAAGTGTAAACACAGGAGAGGGAAGATAGATGCCAATTTTTTTGAAAGTCTGCCCCTGCGACTTATTAATTGTCATGGCAAACGACCTTACTGGAAATTGCCGTCTTTTTAAATTGAAGGACATGGTGTTGTCTGATGGAGTCATCGATTCTAGGTATCAACACCAAAGTAGACTGTGCCTCTCCTGTCAGGACTTTTGCTTCAATGGAATTGTTGTGCATTTTGTGCACAACCATTCTAGTGCCATTCACCAATCCCTTCTTGGCATTAAGATTTCTAACCAACATCACTACTGCTCCTTTTTTAAGAGTCAGTTTGTGAGAAGGTAAGCCAGATGGATTCAATGAATTAAGAAATTCTATCTTTTCAATTCTAAATTCAGTATCTAAAATAAATAATCCAGCATACGATGGAAGCTCACCAGCAGCAGGATGCAAACTTCCAACAGAATGATAAATCTGCCCGTGGATTTTAAAGCAATAAGGACCTCTACTATTGGAAAATTGTAATAAATTTGTCTGAATTGATGCAAATGTTAAAGCATTATTATAACTTCTAATATGCAACAGATAATTTTTAGATTTTTCATCACCTCGTGTTATCAAATTTTTTAATAGATCAGGCACTTCAATGGGTGATAGAACTTCCTCACTCACTTTCCCTTTATGACAACAACTACTGAATCCCCCACCTGTTTTCTCAGCTGCAAAATGTAAATCCCCACAAAACTCACACTGTTCATTCATTTTTCCCAAAGAAAATTCATCTACATTACAGTCGCTATGGTTTGTTCTACCCAACCAATATCTTGGTCCACACAATCTGTTAACAAACCTGCGTGCAGTTTTTTGGGTTCTACACATGCGTAGCTGCCGCTGCCTTTCCGCCTGTGTTTCCTTCTGTCGCAGCTCCCTCTGTCATTGCCTTTGTTTATCAAGTCTGGTCCTGCGTTGTTGTTCGGTCTCAAGACATTGGCGTTTGGCACGATTTTGATAATGGCGTTCAGAACTTTCTGCTATCTCTTCAGGAGTTCTTTCCGACATAATTTGCTTCCTCTTTCTACGCTCCGAAGCCATCGTCATTTTTCTACCTCGAGGCATACTGACTGTAGAAGAGAACAAAATTTTCACTTTCCAAACACACACACATTTATTAATAATGTTATTGTAAATGATATTCCATTTAATTTATGCACATAATGTAGTGCAATTAACAGCATTCATACACAATATATATTATTACCACTCACACTATATGAATTATTAAACTATGTATCTACTAACCTTTTCTTCTTTTCTATAATACCCCAATGTGGCTGCAATTTACTCCACAACCATTTATGGCCATACTGCAGAAGAAAACAAAATTTTCACTTTACCAAACAACACATTTTAATAATGTAGGGCAATTAAGTGAATAGTTATTTCATTCAAAGGCTACATATAAATAAGTTGATGGAATCAGATCACTAACCTCTTCAATTTCAAGATTTTTATTCAATGTAGAAGATCACGTTCACATGCTTATACAACCTAGACTAAAACAGAAACAAACAAAATCGCTGTGAACGTGAACATTCTGAATACACGTAATATATTTGAAAAAATAATACTGTATTTCTCTAACCTTCATTCAAAGGCTACATATATAAATAAGTTGATGGAATCAGTTAATAAAATAATTATTGTATGTATGCAAAAATTAAGATTTACTAACCTCTTCTATTTCAAGATTTCTATTCAATGTAGAAAATCACATTTACGTGCACGAAACGCGCACTGGTTCTGGCAAGCACTGGTTCTGGCACAGCTGAACGCTGTGTGCTCCCGTCACCGTCCGACAGTGTAATTTTCTTCCGAAAGATCGCGCGGCAATCAGTAACTGCTGATCCCGAAATCTACGTTTTTTTTTAATATTTACGTATTTTTAACGCACTTTTTCAATACGAATGTCCCATGTGCAGGTGAAAAGAAACACGATTTTTCAATCCATTGCTTTTTTATACAGATCGGTTTTGTATGTCGCCCAATTTATTGAAAAGACCAAACAGCCCTTTGAGAAATAATATATAAGAAGATTGTTGTTGGGCAATATTTTGTCATTTTTTGCCACTTTTCAATATTTATGTTATTTTTTGAGACATTTGCATCATTTGTGTCATTTTACGCATTTTGTATCATTTTACGTGTATTTGTTAGTGTATGTTTCATGAATTTACAATGACAAACTAAAACATTTTTTTATTGTTTTCTCAACAGTTCATGTCGAAATTCGTTACTGCAGTGCGATGTATAGAACTATTTATAGAACCCTCAAAATTGCACGGATCTTTGGTAACTTTTCAAAATTGATGGTTGGAAAATTGGAGCTAAGAATAGCATTTCCTCTTAAAATACTTTTGTATTAAATATAATTTTATATAAATACATTGTCTTTAAAATTGTACTACTCATTGAAGAAAATTAAAGTTCACAAAATTATTTTAGTATTTAAAAAAAATGAAGCCATTTCCCCCTTTTTAAGTCATATTAGAGGTTATTTTCCATTTAATTTTAAGATATTATATAGGTTATTTTCAAATAATTTTTCTGTCATCAGAATCCAAGCCCTGATAATGAGTTTCCAGTTCAGTTACCTGTACCGCCGCCGTCGCCCTTGTTCCAGCTAGTTCGCTACATCCGGACTTGTCAGCACCGCCTCGCTGTAGCATGACCCTCCGCCCTCGCAGACACCGTGGTGTTTGCTTGGCCCTGCCGCCTCGCATTCCGAGGCCCTAAAGTTTGTTGTGTGCACGCCCTTCCGTCATCCGCCCTCCGCCCCCTGCCACCTCGTCTCGTCCCACGAAATGCTCTGCTCACTGCGCAAACACGTCCCGCTCTCTTATCACCAGGGCTCGGATTCTGATGACCTAAATATTCTTTGAAAATGTTCTATAGAATGACTTAAAAATAAGGGGAAAATGACCTAACTTTTTTAAAAACTCAGAAATTTGTATGGAAATGTTTATTTATTTAATGAATTTTATAATTGTAAATCAAGTTATTTTTATAAAACTCCGATCCGTTATTTTTATGTAACTCCGATCTTCAACCGTCAGTTTTGAAAGGTCGAGGAAATTACCTATCGGTGTAATTTTGAGAGTTCTAAAAACACTCCACGGCAGTAGTAAATTTTGCCGTGAACTAATGATAAAATTAAAATTTGTTTAAGTGTGTCATTGTAAATTCATGAAATATTCACTAACAAAAAAACACGAAAAAGAAATAAAACGCGTAAAAATGACAAAAATGACACAGAGTTTTAAAAAAGACTTAACAATTGAAAGCTTGCACACAAAAGTAAAAAAAAATGACCCAACTATACATTTCCATCACCTAAATGCCGCGAGAAACATTCATTTACAAGTTATCTACGTTTAGAAAGCATAAATAAAAATGTGACATGTCATCAGAATCCAGGCCCTGCTTATCAGTCACTCGCCCCGTCATTTTGTCCGAATTAAATTGAGTTTCTCCTCAAAGTCGCGAACAAGGAGATAGGGACGCTGTCATTCAATTGGGAACATTGTTACTTCCAGCTTGTGACCTTGAGGAAACTATATTTACATCCAAGTATAACACAGTTTCGACATGTACCCTTTCCCCCTTCCCAGTCGTTATTCCCAGTTCTTTGCGTTCTTTTGCTCAGTTCTTCCCTTGGATTCACATGTGCCTGTTTTTATATCCACCTCTTCACTGTCCTAGCCGGTCTTCTTCCCTAGTTGACATTCTTGATATACTCTTGTTCTCAAATGTTTTTCGCTCCCCTTTCTCCCACCCTTTTTACATTTCCCCCCCTTTCCTGCCCTCTTTCTTCACACATAGCCCCTTTGTTGAACGTCACGTTGTCCTTGACTTTGAATTCTCGAAATCTCTTCACTCGTGCATTCATTTCCTTTTTCCACCATGCCCGAATCAATACTGGATATCGGTCTCTCGCATTCATCACCAAATGGAAATTACAATGTTTGTATGCGAAAATATTATGGATATATCACGTCATTTGTAGCGTTTTTTCGCTCTGTAACATTCCAGTTGTCTTTCACCTGAACAAAACCATTACATTTTTAACTTTTTAAGTAGGACAATACTCATTTTCTTCCCCAGACCTCTTTTACAAGTTCTATCCTTCCATGTTCTCAACTTGTCCGTGGTTCACATTTTCCCTACAGGCTTGTCCTCACAATCTTTCCTGCTTTCGGCGTCGCGCTCCCTCTGCAGACTTTTCTGCTAACTTCTCGGACTTCTCCCATTCCATCTCGCTTGTCGCAGTTGGCACCAACATCCGCCACGTTGCTACCCCTGCCGCTCCGCCGTTGTCCGTGCTGCTGGGAACGCTTTAGTCGCTTCCGCCTCCGCCTCTCCCCAGCCGTCGCCCCTTCGGCGCCTCCCCCGCCTTCCCGCCCTCCCAGCCGCATCCGCCAACCCTACTGCCTCCGCGGTCCCTGCCGCCTCTACCGTCACCTCCACCACCGCCGCCTCCTCCCCTGCAAACGCCGCTGCCCTGTGTGCCTAGCCGTCACCGCCCCCGCTATAGTCTTTGCCGCTTCCTCCATTCCAGCTGCTCTCGACGCCGCAGGCGCCAACGTCACCGCATCCGACTAGCTTTTGAGCTTGGTCGAATTCAGTCGCTGTCTGGAGGAGAATTCTAGCGGCCAGCTGCTCTGATCGGTAGTTTTCCGTGGTTTCTCCGATCAGCACCAGGCGAATGCCGGAGCAGTACCCTCACAAACGGGCCACGGACCGTGCGCGATCTTTCCTTCCTCTTCCTTGTTCTATCCTTACCCCTTTCACACACACACACACGCACACACAAACATGTACTACACTACCTCACATGCCGGGAGACGGGGCGGGAGCTTAGAGCTAGTTCCGGTTGGGTCGGTGCCTCGCTGGTGGGAGGTACCTGGTTGGCAAAAATCCCACTAGCCGACGGCGCCGGATCTCGCCATCTAGTGGGGGAAGATCACCGCCACCTCCCGAGGTAAAAATCTTGCACTACACTTACGGAACGAATGATCTTAGCAGTTGACGCGCCCGGAATCACTAACAATCAGATAATCGACACCATCACTATCATGACCTCCATTACCTACACCACTATTACCACCACCACCGCCACCACCACTGGTGCCGCCACCGCCGCTACTTCTCCCGCAACCGACTCCACCACTCCTTTCCGTCTTCTCGCGTCCACCGCCGCCTCCGCCGCCGCTTCCACCAACTCCGCCGCCCGCCACTCTTTCCCATCCGCCGGCAATCCCCGTCCCTCCGACACCATCTCCAGAGCTTCCTCTTCCGCCGCCCGCTTCGCCAGGGTCGACAGCGACACCTCCGCCACTCTCCCCTTCCCTCTCCCCGCCCCCGCCCCTGCCTGTGCGTGCGCCGCGCCGGTTTCATTTCCGGGCGTCGGGACGCGTGTTGCGGGTCCTCTTAATCCCTCCGCGCCGCCCCCGCCCCCGCCCCCGCCTCCCGCTTCCGACTCTGTCGCTCAGCAGCGGACGCGCGTTTCGGGGCTGTTCGCTCGCCCGCTGATGAACTGCTTCGGCTGTACTGCACAGGAAGCTCGGTATACGTTAATACAGTCGACTCCGGTTAAAGTGAACTTCTGGGGACTAATCTGTATGGTTCACTATATCGGAGGTTACCATCTCTATATCAGATACGTTAATACTGTCGGCTCCGGTTATAGTGAGCTTTGAGGACTAATCTGTATGGTTCACTATATCGGAGGTTACCATCTCCGCCCTCCCTACAGGCTTGTCCTTAATACTTAATACGTTAATACTGTCGACTCCGGTTATAGTGAACTTCTGGGGACTAATCTGTACGGTTCACTATATCAGGGGTTCACTATATCCGATGTCAAAATTAAATAGAATTTTTCCGATAATAATTGATTTTATTAATGGTCAGCAAAATCCATTAACAGCACGGACCGAAAATTTTTATTGTAATTATTTGTACGTAAAAAATCAATTATTTTAAATTGTGTGCTTCGTACATTTTTCATTAGATCCTTCTCCAGAGTTCGTGCTCCCTCCATACTTGATTCTGTATGGTTCTCTGTCTCTAAATATGGTAATGTATATTATATATATTTCAATGCTTCTTGCACTGTTAGAACACCATCCCACTCTCCGAAGGCCATTTCAATCGCCTAATAACATACGAGATCCAATTAATTTCCAGGACTTACTTCCTACGTTCACTATAGCCGAGGTTCAGGTTCACTAAAACCGGTTCTTCTTCTGCCTATATGTAATGTAAGTGAAACGGGACCAGTGACTTTAAGTTCACCATATCCGAGGGTTCACTATACGCGAGTTCACTATTCCCGGAGTCGACTGTAAAACATGGCGCTATGTAATTCTTTTTGCTCGTGGCTACAGCAGTATGATTTTCCAGGTTTCTTCGTTTCGATCTCGCCTAATTGTTTTCCCGTTTTCTTCTTTAATATAGTTTGTATCTACTTGAATTGTTCAAAAATATTTTTATTCTAGTTGCCACTTCGTATTTTCGTATTTTTATTTTCATTGATTTTCCTGTTTTCTTTATTAGCTTCTGTGTCACATTGAAACCATCTATTCCTTATTTCTATCTTTTCTTGTTCATTCGCCGGATGATAAACTACCTTTTGTATGGGAAGTTTAGTATCCCAACAGCATTGATAAACATCGTAAATCACTATTTTATTGGTGGCCACCACTTTGTTTTTCAAGTATTCTAGTTATTCTTATTTTACGTCTGTTTTATCTCATATTATTTTTTTACGCAATTAAAGACAGTGATTTTTTAATGTTTCTTGTTCTCTTTTATCAGGTTTTATCTTTTCTCTAGTTACTGTCATCAATTTCCAGTCATTTTTTTATTTTCCTCTGTCTGTGTTTTATCCCTTTAATCGGTATACAAATACGTAGTCTTATTTATTAATCTCCCTTTCATGAAGCTACTTGTTTTGCTATAGAATTTAGGATTTGAACAAATTACATCCCCAAACTATTACTTCCATGTTATCAAATTTATCTTGAGTAAGAATTATTCTCATTTAAATTTACTTCTTCACAACTTTTGATATCCTTTTTATCTTAAATCTCTTGAACTCTCAACAACACATCTTTACTTTCATCCAACTGATCTTACTCTCTTCTTATTCCGTACCCCTCTCGTACCCCCGTACTAACCCCCTTTTGGTCTTTTTCGCCCACGGATGGAGTCGGATGGAAATCGGTAGAATGAAACGCTGTGGTTGTGAGCTAAAAATATGAAAACGTGCCGCGAACCTCGTCTGTCCAACATAAATTTCACTTGGATTAAATGCTTCTATGTCGCTTCCGAAAAATTTCTGATAGCTCTTGTCTATTTTATTTATTGGACGGCTGATATTTATTTCTGTATTTTTATATTAATCGTATTGTTTTTTCAATTAAACTTCTGTTAAACTATAATCTAAGTTCTGTTCTTCTTGCAAATGAATTTATTACTCACTTCTTATTCTGTGTAAATTCTTCGGATTTATGTGGATTGATAATATTCGTAATACTTTTAAATTCTCCATTATAATGTATAACCTCTGCAATAGAGCCAAAGCATCATGTTCCCCTGAGAGTTTCATCGCAGTTCTTCATTACGAAACGTAGATTGCTTTCTGCGTCCCTAGATGAATTCTTGCAATAAATTTCGGCAGCTAATTTTTAATTAGAGTTAGGAACGTCTTTCCCATTTCTTACGCTGCATTACCATTCCTTCCGCTTGAAGGAATTGAAACTTTTGCTTCTAAAGCATAATTATAGGTATTTCGTCGAAGGTCTGGTAAAAAAGTCTCTCTTCTCAATATTAATGTTCGGTTAAATTCTTCAAGGGAGATTCTCAAATTTTTTTGTGATTCCAATGGCCAAGACATATTTTCCCAATCATTGCGAGTACTCTTGAACTTTCGAGACAAACCAGCATTTAAACCAATCTCCCATGGTTCAGAGATATTCCTCCCAAATACTTAGAATAGAAAAAGCTATACATTACTCTTTTGTTCCAAATCCTATACCAAGCATTTTACAGTAAGCATTAATATTTCAGATTTCGTGCAGTTTTTCCTAGAGAATTGCTAATAACTTGAATGGCGGGAATACATTTACTCCATCGAGTAATCGATCTCTCTAGGAAAACGTCGGACGTACTAGTGTGTAAGCTTGACTCTTGTTTGCCTTGGGTTCATTGGCACTAATGATCATGATAATTGTGCTTAAATATTTTAATTTCATTCTTGGTTACATAAACATCTCTACAATGTTTTCTTTCCTTAGATCACTATCCCACGCATTTATAATGAACAGAAATAATTTATACACTTCTGTTCATTTTTAAAGTCATTGTTTGTTATTAATTGAAAGAAATTACTTGACTTTTTCGGCGCCGGAGTATATTTTAATGTATACTCCATTTAATTGAAAGTTAGATAGTTTTATTTCAAACTCCAGTGCTAAAAGCAAATTCGTACAATAATCTCTCACCATAGATAATTATTCCAAGCATTTGTAATTGAAAGAAATGTTTAATAACATTTTCAAGGTTTTTGCTTTCTTTTGTAGCGAAGAGTTGCTGTAGGAATCGATTCAATGCTGGCAGGATAATTAATCGACCACGTTCATGTGTTCGTAGCATGTATGAACCTCCTCCACGCTGTTTTTCACAGGCGCTAGTGAACTTAATATCTCTACGTGAAAACTTCAATTCAATACCTAGTGATGTAATCAGATCTCAATTTTAATCTCTAATTTTATAACAAAGCTCTTCAATTATCCTTTGTCAAAGATGATTATTCCAAGAATTTGGAAGTGTTTCAGACGCAGTTTCATTGAAAATGCTAGGAAGTAGATTTTTCCAACGTTCCAGTGTAATCCAATTTTAGTTTGAGCTTTTTCACGCACGTGACTTGACCTTTCAATTTAGGATGCTAAATTTTAATTTAAGGCAATAGAGACCAAGGTTTTCATTAATCCTTTATTGTAATCCTTATACTAAATTAAATGATGTATTGTACAAAGTTTAGAGAACAGATATTAGTTCAGAACTCGAGTTAGCAATATAGATCAAATATTGAGGTCACATAGATGGCAGAGATGTGGCCGTCTACAAAGAATTGACAGTGTTCCGCTAAGTTTTGTGTACAAATACGAAGGCAGAAAAACAAGAGACTCCCATGATTGCGGCGGAATGACCAAATTAAACTCCTGGGGACGGAACAGACTTGAAGGTGTAATCCGTGCTGCATTTGATGAAGTAAAGAGAGAGTTTTCTGAACATGTTTCTCCTATGAAATTAAAAGTGTAGGAGTTATAGTTAGGTTACGAAGATTAGGTTGCGCCTGTACTCTTAAATTCAATTTTCAATGTTTTTAAGCATATATTGTATTCATTGTAACATCTTACATTCCGTCGGTTGCTGTAGACACTCCCGCACCGCATCAGAGACTGATGCTCCTCTGATCAGCGGTGCCGCCGAACAGTTTTTTTGAGTTCTTCAGCCTAATCCTCAGTTATATATAATCAGTATTGTACGATTCTCACTGGCTTTAGAAAACTAACCCAACCATTTAGTAGGCGAACAAAACTACACTTTTAGGAAATAAAAAAAGAACACCATGAATAAAATATCAGAGAAGTGCCAAATTTGCACGAGGCACTAACGTAGGGCAGTTAATTAATTCGATGATCAAACTTGCAGCCCTAAAGACAAATCAGGAATCGCGTTATCCGACGTGAAATATTGCAAATCTTGCACTTACCATCGTTTTCCCTCTCTGAAGTGTTCCACGATCCCGTGTTTTTAATTTGTAGTTATTAAATGGGAACTACCGAAGTCCTACCTGCCAATCGGTATTCAGCCAATGAAGGTACAATGGTCTCATCTAAATGCCTCCGCTACGTTACATAGCACCGTACGGAACGACACGTGATATCGTCAGCGTGTTCACCTCTACTAAGGAATGATTTGGTTGGAGTGTAACACGCACATGCCCGTAACGCATCCTCCTACGCTGCCAGCGTTCTTATGTGATGCTAGCGTATGTGTTAGGGACGAATGTCCCGTAAATATAGTGACAGTTCTTTTGCGGGATGAGTTGATGTGCCTCCCCTGTGTGAACGTTTCCTCTTCAGGTATCTCCACTATCCGGGACAAGCTCCCGACGTGTGCAGTAGTTGGTCGGTCGGTCGGTCGGTCGGTCGGTCGGTCGGTCGGTCGGTCGGTCGTGAGTATGGGCGCGTCAACTACTGAGGTTACTAGTCAAACGTAGCCCCCATCTCCGCGGAGAAATTAAAAATTTGAAATTTGTCTCAAGAAACTGGACAAGTTACTACGTACTGTACTACTAAACAATACAAGTTACAAAGTACTAGAAGTTATTTTATTCCAATTCCGGATATTCAATCCTAAACTACAGAGAAATTATATGTATAAATTTGCAACAAGTATGTTAAAATTTCGTGGACGTTAAAAGGAGAAAATGTGAAGGCTTTTAAAAGCTTTCATTGACATCATTGTTTTGTAAATATTTTAAAATTGATATTGTTTTCTATTCATAGAATACTACCGTACAATTAATGATTACCGTACAATTAATGATTACCGTATAATTAACTACTTGAGGTAGAAAATAAATTTAAAAAATTATGAAATAGCAAACTTGTTGTACCGCGATTTATAAAATAATGACAACGATTTTTTCGAGTTCTAATTTCTTTTTCAATTTTTTACCAATATTTTCCCATCGGGCCCCTTGATATGCGGGGCCCCCGACGATCGGCCGGTCTGCCTTGGTAGCGCCGGCACCGTCTGGAGGAAAATCCTAGCAGCCGGCTCTCGGGTCTCAAACCCCAAGAACTAGGAGAGTCGCTGCAGAGACAGCACAAGAGATAATGCAGGCTGTGAGGTCGTTCAGCCGTTAGCGCGTGAGGCCCACGCAGGGCGCGCTCTGCTGATCGGCTGATTGATTAGTGATAACGGGCGTGTCTGCAGCTATGGTCATTATTCCCGTAAGTGTAGTGCATGTGTTTTCCTCGAGAGGCGGAAGTTTAAAGGCTTAAAAACCATCCAATGACAATATTGTTTCGTAAACGTTTTAGAATTGTCTGATATTTTTCATTTTATAGAATCCTACCGTATAATTCATGATTGATTATAATTAAGTACTTGACGTAAAAAAATTAATGGAAAATTTTATGAATTAGCGAACTGTTATACCGCGATTTATAAAATTATGACAACGATTTTTTGGAGTTGTAATTTCTATTTCAATTTTTTACTAATATTTTCCCATCGAGCCCCTTGATGTGCGGCGCTCCCGACGATCGACCGGTCTGCCTTGGTAGCGCCGGCACTGGCTAGAGGAAAATCCTAGCAGCCGGCTCCCGGTTCCCATACCCCAGGAAGTAGCAGAGTCGCTGCAGAGACAGCGCAAGCGGTAATGTTGGCTGTGAGCTCGTTCAGCCGGTAGCGCCTGGGGCTCCCGCAGGGCGCTCTCTGTTGATCGGCGCCAGTGGCGTGCGTGCCGCCTGCGCTTCCTGGAAGCGCGGCGTGGGTGGAGGCGGAGGCGGTGGCGGCGGAGGCGGCGGAGGTGGTGAAGGTGAAGGTGGCGGCGGAAGCGACGGCGGAGGCGGCGGAGGCGGCGGAGGCGGCGGAGGCGGCGGAGGCGGCGGAGGCGGCGGAGGCGGCGGAGGCGGCGGAGGCGGCGGAGGCGGTGGCGGCGGAGGCGGCGGAGGCGGCGGAGGCGGCGGAGGCGGCGGAGGCGGCGGAGGCGGCGGAGGCGGCGGGGGCGGCGGAGGCGGCGGAGGCGGCGGAGGCGGCGGAGGCGGCGGAGGCGGCGGGGGTGGCGGGGGCGGCGGAGACGGCAGCGGCGGAGGCGGCGGCGGAGGCGGTGGCGGAGGCGGTGGCGGAGGCGGCGGAGGCGGCGGAGGCGGCGGAGGCGGCGGAGGGGGCGGCGGAGGCGGGGGCGGTGGAGGCGGGGGCGGCGGGGGCGGCGGAGGCGCTGGTGGTGACGGAGGCGGAGGCGGAGGCGGCGGAGGCGGCGGAGGCGGAGGCGGAGGCGGCGGAGGCGGCGGCGGCTGAGGGGGGAGGCAACGCACGTGCGGGGCCTCTCCGCATTCCGGCGCTCCGCGTCGCTGCAGCCGAGCGGTCGGTCGCGTGTGCGGCACGCGTCAGGACACCCTTGTGCTCTCGCTCCGCGCCTCCCAGCGCCCATCCGGGCGCGACGTGTGTTTGGCGTCAAGACACACAATCTGCGGAAGCTCTGCGCGTGACCGCGTCCTTCCGGGCGGGCGCCGGGCACGGCGGGCGGGCTGGCGGGCAGGCGAGCGAACAAGCGAGCGGGCAAGTGAACAGCCGGCAGACGAAAACCAAGGAACGGACGGGCGGGAAGCGGCGACCAGTTGGGTGGGCGGGCAGACGAAAACGGACGAACGAGCGGGAGCGGAGCGACCAGATGGGTGGGCAGACAAAACCAATGAACGGACGAGAACCAGCGACCAGGTGGGTGGTCAGACGACAACCAACGAACGGACTGGCGGGAACCAGTGACCAGTGGGTAAGCAGACGAAAACCCACGAACGGAAGGCGTTAACCTGCGACGAGATGGATGGGCAGACGAAAACCAGGGAACGGACGTGCGGGAACCGGCGACCAGGTGGGTGGGCAGATAACAACCAACGAATGGGCGGGCGAAAACCAACGTTGGTGGAGGGCAAGTGAGTGAGCAGTCAGACTTAATTTATGAGCACTATTTAATGGCTTTTTAGCTAAATAAGATCCAATTTGTATTACACTTTTTTTACCTATTTCGGTAAAACCACATTATATTTATATTTTTACCACTCATATATACGTATTACTTGATACGCTCTTCGTTGTGTGTGGAGAATCAATATTAGTTGTGAGTGTTATGTAATACGAACCAGTAAAGACTAGTCTGCAGTATTACGCAATACGAATCAATAGGTTAATTCTTGAATCGAATGTCAATGCAATGTCGATGAGTGAGCTTTCCACGGAGGGATAATGTATTGTACCAAGAGTTAGCAGTTCGCGAACTAATGAACGAAATGCTCGTCTCAGTGTCACTATTGAGTTAAATAAAAAATCGTCTATTAAAATACAGTGGTTTTCGAGAGAGAAATTTAAGGACAGTTTGAGAAAAAATCTTTTTTGTTAAAAAATGCAAATCGTTTGACACAGCTATTCTCCTAATGACATTAACGGAACCCTATATTTAGACGCGAGACCAACTTTTGACGCTCTACGCTTGTGTTATGAGGAATTGATATAAGCCGGCACAAATCTATTTTAAAGCGTCATCGGCATCACTTTTTATTTGAGACATTAATATTTAATTTTTTTAGGGCTTTTATCCAGCCAAGAGCCGGTTACCCTTTACGTCCCGATAGACGCATATTCGACCATACACTATACCAACACACTTGCGGACTCCTCTGATCTGGGGTCAGCAGAACGCGAGGCCCTCCGCGACAACACATGCAAAGTCAAGGGACAAACAACCATGCCCAAGGCGGGACTCGAACCCGCGACCCTTCGGACCGAAGCGCTGAGTCGGTACTAGCTCTTAGCCACCTCGGCCATCCAGATCGGCAATATTGAATTTAATAATTTTAAATAATTGTATTATCTTATGGTATGAAATGGTATGAAAAAATTACGTAAGTTGATATCGGTTTCTACATATTTTGTTTTAATAATGCAAATAAAATATGTATAAAAGTGAGCTAATGACTTAACGCACATTGAACGTAAGTCTTCCCGTAGCAGGCTCGGTGCCCGCGAAGGCCACCTTCCCCAAAGGCAAGAATTGCCAGAGCTTCTGCAGGAAGTATTGCCCGTTTAATTTAAAATCACATGCCAAAATATCTAATTTTGTGCTCAAATTACTATCAAAATACTAACATATGATACATCATTGTAATCCTCTTTTTATGATCTATCGATTGCTGATGAGAAAAATGTATAGTTCCATTTGAAAAACCAAAAATGGTTACATTTCTCGAAAAGTAAAAATATTTCTAACAATATCTCTAATGCGTATTACTTGCCCCATGATTTAACCGTTTAAAAGCATTAGGGTTTATCCATAGTTGATAGGACTCCAGTGTTTTAGTCATAACTCAATTATTGTTGGCAAAGGTTTAGAGGTAGAATTCCGAATCTCATTAAATTGTGCGCGTATACTACTGTGTAGTTCAGTTAATTTGGCAATGGCTCCACTCATGTGGGCTTTCATAAAGCCATCGACTGCTACAGTTACGATGTTTTGCTGTAGTTTGGATAATTTTAATCTGATGATGATTTCTGTTCGCTCATAATTTTTTTGAAAACGATGCGGAAGCAAAACAACATACTAAATAAGGCAAGAATAATTTAGCACAACAATAATTAAAGCACAATTAAACATTGTATGAAAAAATATCGCAGACTTCAAATGGTGACTCAGCGCTTGCAGTGTTATTTCAGGTAATCATTATTAATATTGCATCATTTATTTATTTGAAATACTTTTTTTCCAGGAAAGTGGGGGGCGTTTTTGTTATTGTTATATGTCATTTCTGAAATGCAGCGCTACAGACAATAATTATACTTGCTTTGTTGAATTCGCGCTATAAATAACAAAAGTACTCGTTGAATAATAAAAATGCAGTATGTAGTTGGTTACAAAAAAAAGTTTCATAATTTTTTTCACATATTGAAAATAAAAAAGATCAACACCATGACGCACAGCTACAGAAAGTACGTTTCGTTTTGCTTTACAAAGAAAATACAGAGCTCGCAGACCGTGAGTGTGGTTTTCTTTCTCGGCTCCAATTTCAAAACTTGAAGGCTGACTTTTACTCGCCCGAGATTTTACGATTTACGCTGTTATTACACGAAGCTCCTCAATTATTCCGTGATGTTTTTCTTGTTCCGCGTTGAGAAAACGCTGCTCGCCTTCGTGCTAGCCGCGAGAGCCCTCGCGCTCTGCAGTGTAATTAGCCGGGGAGGGGAGTGGAGGGGGTGCGGGCTCCGCGTCGTCGTAATTAATTGCGGCCTCGACAGAGCGCGCGCGACGCCCACGCGCCCCTTTGACTTCGACAGCACCGCCCCCTCTCGCCCCCCTCTTCTGCTGCTTCCTCTGCGGCCGTCGCCACCCTCTTGCTGCTGCCTCCGTCTGTAGTGCTAGCGTCGGAGTTCTGCTTGCCGGCTCCGGTAGAGAACCGAGTTCATGGTTTTTTTCTTTCCATCGTAGACCGCTTCCATCGTCTGCCTGCAACCACCACCGTCACCACCGCCGCCGCCACCACCACCACCACCACCACCACCACCACCACCACCACCACCACCGTCACCATCACCATCACCTTCACCGACACCGTCACCGTCTCCACACCGCTTCCGACACCGTCTCGGACACTATCTCGGACACCGTGTCGGACACTGTGTCGGACACCGTGTCGGACACCGTGTCGGACACCGTGTCGGACACCGTGTCGGACACCGTGTCGGACACCGTGTCGGACACCGTCTCGGACACCGTCTCGGACACCGTCTCGGACACCGTCTCGGACACCGTCTCGGACACCGTCTCGGACACCGTCTCGGACACCGTCTCGGACACCGTCTCGGACACCGTCTCGGACACCGTCTCGGACACCGTCTCGGACACCGTCGCAACTACTGTCACGTCCACCGTTCCCGTTTCCACCGCAGCCACCCTCCTGTCACCGTCACCTCCACTGCCACCACTACTATTCCTGATTCATTGCCGGCGCCACCACAACTGCCTTGTTCTACACCGCTCATATGCTGTTATGCTGCTCCCTCTTCTCCTCTTGAGGTTGTGATATTCTCAGAAAAGCATCGATGCTTCTTGAACGCGTTGCCCTTTGAAATTCCACTGAAGTTGGTGGAAATTTCAGTGTCTAAGGCTAAACTTGTACATGCGAACGGCGCTTCGAAGAAATAGCTTGCGAACATATATCTCCGTTGTGGTATATTGCAAAACAGTAATGAGCTTCGAAATTAGTAATGCACTCGAATGGATTTTTGTTTACGCGGTATCTTTTCTCTTACTTCATAGCACTAATGTAATACTTTTTGGCTTTCAGCTATTTGTTTGTGATTCATATCTTTAATACGCTGTTCTAATAACTTTCCCCAACTATTTGGTTTGTTTTTCTCGTAGAGTACGGTCTATGTAACAGAATGAAACAAAGTTGGCAAAATGTGATCCAAGCTTCTCAGAATTCTGACATTTCATTAGTTTATTCTGCATGGGCAACCTTACCAGATTCGTCGGGTTCTCTATTTTTCCTGTATGCATTTTCAATGTTGAGAATGTTTGGTGGTGACATGTAGCATTTAAAAGAAAAAAATAATCCTACGGCAACATTTGTTGTTGAGTCACACGATTATAAATTTATATGTAGAAATGTCAAGATCTTCAAAGCGAGATTTATGACAGATCCTCTTTCTGGCTTGCATTCCGAGTCTCCCAACGATGTGGCTTTCAAAGTGGTTTTGTAATTCATAGTTTTCTACATTTCACATCAACTGTCGGATACAGTTCAATTCAAATATCATTATGTCAAACTCGTAGTGCTACTTTATACTATATTCTTCCGTTTTGTAATACTCGTGATATTTTTTGGACTTCTAAAGATAATTATAGTATTTCCTTTAATAACATAGTTTTTAAAAAATCGTCAAAAGACTCTGATAATTAAATTTGCATTTTTGAAGATGTTTTTCACGTATAATGTGCCCATTCAAGAACTTAATTACTATATAATGGATGTAATCTAAGTTCGAAGAGCAAAATTAGTTAGAATTACATTTTCAATACATGCATGGAAACAAGTACGTACCTCCACTGTTTATTGATTGGAGAGTGTTATTTTGCCGCAAGCGTAGCGTCACCGTACAACAAGGTACTGCAAAGTAAACAAAGTCTTGGGGCGAAAGAAATCATCTCCTCTGCCGCCTCCCATATTAAGAATGATGTCAAAAATATGTAAATGGAAGTTTTCATGAATTCGTACAAAGAAATAATATGTGCTACTCGTACAAATGTCTTTCGCGCACTCATTTCGAAATGTCGCACCTGATTTGTATCCCTCGTCGCCTCACCCTTCGTCATTTCATTGGTACGCCAAAGATTAACTTTGGGTACTAGTTACGTAAATAACATTTTTTACTTCCATTTTATATTGCTGTCATTTGTTGTCTGTAATCAGTTGCATAAAGATATTCATTACGATACAGATTTCATTATGATACAGGTTCTTGACCAATCACAGAGAAGTTTACGAAACCAAGCGTTGATAATTAATCATTGAGAATCGTTCTAGTAAATGTTTTGTTCGACTGTGTACACTAAAATTGCATTTGGTCTTATATTATTCTTCACAGTTCTGATTTCTTTTATTATTAGTATTTTTCGTGGGATATTATTTAAAACAAATTGGATCGTCATTTTCCTTTGATCCTATTTGACTAGAGCAGTACTCCCTCGCAGGCGGACTGGTAACCACAGCCACCTGCAGCAGCATGCGAGGGTAGGGTGAGGTAGCCTTGGCTGAATCCTACATGTCAACCGCCACGAAACGATTCAATGTAATTCAATGTAAAAGTTTAACTTATAAACGTCGTAGAAAAAGTACCGTATGAATTTCGATGTAAGACTCGTACTAATATTGTAATATCCCACTCGTGTATTAATACCGATCATTACATCGTTTCATAATGTACTAATTCATCTCCCCTGTCTTGAGAGGAAGTGGAGAGAAATATTCGTTCCTCTTCACATCGCTTGATTGATTGATTTTTTCGTGTTTCCGGGCGCGTCAACTGCTTTGGTCATTAGCCCCGTTAGTGTAGTGCATGTTTTTTCCGCGGGAGATGGTGGTGATCTACCCCCGCTGGATGGCGAGATCCGGCGCCGACCTACCGTTGGCTGATGGGGTTTCCCCCTAACCAGGACTCTCCCACCAACGGGGCACCGCCCCAGCCAGGACAAGCTCTAAGCTCCCGACCGGTCTCCCGGAATATGTGATACTGTAGTGAATGTTAGTGTAAGTGTGTGTGTAAGGGGTAAGGATAGGACAAGGGAAAGGAAGGAAAGATCGCGCGCGGTCCGTGGCCCGTTTGGTAAGGTACTGCTCCGGCATTCGCCTGGTGTTGATCGGAGAAACCACGGGAAACTACCGATCAGAGCAGCCAGCCGCTAGAATTCTCCTCCAGACTGCGACCGAATTCGACCTAGCTGAAAAGCTAGTGTTGAATATCCTACCGCCGTCAGGACTCGAATCTAGGACCTTCCGGTCAGAGGCATTGCAGTGACACCAGTTGATGCACTGAGCCACCGCTCCCGGTCTGAGTGTATAGAGTGGGGAAGGAAAGCAGAATGGGGTGAAACCAGGCCCAGCGCGTGGTCGGAACGCAGGGGACAGGGATGGGCAGCGCGGCGGGGCGGAATGGAATCCCGGCTACAATTGCTAAAGTTGTTAAAAGTGACAGGCCGGTAATGCGTAATTGAATATTCTGGTGAGCAGGAGAATCAGGAGAGGTTGGAAAAAAGAGAGCGTATTTATGAGGAAGGAAATGTATGGTTATGGCAGTTGCAACGAAAATATTATGTTCAGTTTTGGTCCTTTTATTTTTGAACAGATCTTGAACAGAATTATTGGAGTAGAATTTATTCATGGTCTGTTCAAAAATGAAAGGACCAAAACAGAACATAATAATATAAACAAACAGACACATATACTCTTAAATAACGAAAATTGTAGAATTTTAGAAGTATGGCAGTCATGACGATATGGTAATTTAATAATCCTGACGAATAAAATTGTCGTGAAATATTAAGAAATATTGAGAAAGATAATTATAACATTTTTGCATGGTTTCAAAATTACAAAGGATTCCAGTGTTCTATTTAATAAATTCGATTGATTATTATCATGACTTTATCGATCGTTATCAAGATGATAATTCATTTAAAAATCTGTGAAAAAGATTGTCGGCAAATATTATATAAAATATAGGAGAGAAAGAATGTGTCACAAACGGGTATGAAATGCAAATGCAATTTGCATTGAGCTAGGAAATGTCTTGTCAGAAAAACAAAAATATTTGAGGGAAGCTCTAGAGAATATGAGAAACTAGGAAGAGGTAGAGGCAATCCTCTTGCGAGCATACTAATATCCAAAATTAGATTGCATGCTTTTTACGAGCAGTTCCTGACTGCACATTCTTTGTCTTTCAAGATGGAATTATAGTGTTCTTTATTTCTCGACGACAATTCTTGAGGCATTGCATGTGGAGAGAGATCTGCCTGATTCTCGACTTCTTTTGTACATTTAACTGAAGACGAAGTGGAGTTACCAAACTTTAAAACATCTCTCGCCAAGTAATCTTAGCAGTTCTTCCTTGTTGAAACCAAAAGGTTTCTAAAAGAACACCCATGAAACTAGTGGTGCTAAAACAGCATGTACTTTCTCGCCGTATTTTCACGCAAAATTACGCGAAAAGTACTCAAATTTTTGAAAAATTCTGCATGACTTTATTTCAAAATCTGTCTTTAAGGAACAGATTTCATTACGGAAAAATCTCTATTTTCGTAACTGTAGTTGTAGGAAGATGCCGAAAAAAATGTGAACTTTTGCTTTTTTTCGAAAAATCAGGGTGTAACGAACATGACACCTACTATACTTTCTCTTGAACGACTGTTACACTATCCAACAACAAAATTTAATAAAAAACCACGTAACCATTTTTTGAAAATTTGAAAAATGTTACAGGGATTTAAATTAAAATATCGATCTCAAATTCAAGTGGCCGCGACATGAGCTAGATCGACTGGGAAATATCAGTTTTAAAGAAAACAGACTGAACAGTTTAGCCGCTGGCGTTGTTCATAGACGGGCAGACAGATAAGCGAACACATGTTTTACTCACTACATGTCGATTTTTCGCTACCAAGGACCCACAAACCATGGATTCTGGATACATAACGTGTTAGAGGATTTTTTCTAAATTTATCAGTTAGATTTATCCACGTTTTACTTATCAGGTCCCTGTACGAAGAGTTTTTCTGCCGAAAATTCGCCGTTTTTTTCGCGCAGTATTACATAATTTTCTCTCTACTCCTTAGCGGGAAAATAAAAAGGTTGACAATAATTGAATTATCTTCTACTGAAGTTAAAGGTAGATATTTTACCGCAAATTGCAAAAAGGCGAAAACATTGAATCCTGTAGTTGGAAGTGTGAAGGAGTCATTTTGTTGATTTCTAAAATAATGATTCATGCATATTTAAAAAGATGTTATCTTTATGATTTGGAAATATGTAGAATTTGTAAGATAAAATACATGAGCCTTGTAGATGTCTAGATTCAAAAATAACTGCTCGCCCTGTCTACTCAATAATTTTTCAATACATATTTATGTATTGTGTAATCGAGATCTTGATACCTCTTTAAACTATATTGAACGTTCGTTTATTTGTTAGCAATATTTATATCAAGTGTAAAAAGCAATGTTCATTGCAAGTCGTTAAAGAATCATGTGTTAAGGATGTCTAAATTATCGTAATACTCCGTATTACCAATTGGTACGCATTTTGTAGTCTAATATATCACAATTCATTTTCAAAGAAACTAAAGGGCTGAGCGCAATAATGGTGTATCTCCCCAATAATGAAAAGTGAGTTAATGACACTATTTGCTATCTAAGATGGTAAACTGTCTTTGTTAATTGTTGATTTGACTAGTTTTCCTCAATAAAGTTAAGAATGAAATTACGATGTTTCTCTTCACAAAACTATTTCTAACGACAATTTAGTAATTTTAATTTATTTTTTCTCCGTTTTCTTAAAGTCTGGCTAAGACCTTTTTTGCTCTGACCTCTTCAACTGAAAAATATGTTTCAATTCAGATGTAATACTGTTCTTCTGATCAGTTTCTTGATTTGGAATGTCATGAGCAGGGCTTGCAGTCTAATGAACTAAAACTTCTTTGAAAATGGCCTGTAAAATGACTTAAAGAAAAAAGGTAAACGAACTATAAAATTACATAAAAACGGGGGAAAATACCTAATTAAAAAATACTCAAACATTTGCATGAAATGTCCATTTATTCATTGAATTTTACAATTCAAATAAAATGAATTTATATAGAGATTATATTTAACATAAAGCCTTTATTTTAGGAGGGAATGTAATCCTTAGTTCTGATCTTCTAACCGTTAGTTTTGAAAAGTCCAGAAAGTTACCGATGATCCGTGTCATTTTGAGAGTTCGAAAAGCAAGTGTCCATTGTAGTAGTGAATTTCGACATGAACTGCTGAAATAATATATTTTTTTAGTGTCACAAAATAAATTCATGCAACATTCACTGGCAAAAAACACGAAAAGGAAACAAAATACGTAAAAATGACAAAAATGGCGCAAGATTGCAAATAAAATGATCTAAAAATTAAAAGATTTCAAAACTGAGAAAATACTACCCAATAACTACACATTTTTAGAACTGATATGTCGTGATCAACATTCATTTACAAGTTAACTACGTCTCATATGCACCAATGAAAAGATGACCATCAGAATCCGAACCCTGGTCATGAGAGAGCAGCTGGGTAATCGTGAAGCTGTCGGCTTCATATGAGTCTTTCCTAAATGCCACTGCACTTGTGAGATCATAAAATGGCTACGTTTGAGCCCGGATTTCGAAGCTCGTCCACCGCCCCGGCAAGCAGAGGCGTATCCTGGCGCGCGGCCTCAGACGCCGCCTCGGCCGCCAACCCGAATCATCTCCCACGCACGGGGCGGCCTGAATTTCCTTTGGCTCGCGCTCACCGCACGCAGCCTCCTTTAGAAGTCTCTTTGTTTCTGGACTTTCTTTTGCCGGCCGTGCTCCTCGTTTCCTGGGAGGTCTTAGCCCTGTGAAAATACTCTTGTTTTCATCCGGCGCAAGGCTTATCTATGCCTTCTCGGGGGCTCTTTGTGTGTTGTTCCTCTCGGTATTCGGCGTGCTCGCTGAAATGTGGGCGCGCTGTGTGAGGAGGCCTGTGCCTTTCGCTGTACCAGCGCCGACCCGCCCCGCCCCGCCCCACCCCGCTCCGCACCGCTCCGCCCCGCCCCACCCCTCCCCGCCCCGCTCCGGCCCGCTCCGCCCCGCTCCAACCAACCGCCCGCCCCGCGCTTCGCCCCGCCCCGCCCCCGCCCCGCCCCGCCCCGCGCCCCGCCCCCCCCCCGCGCTCCTCCCCGCTCCCCCCGACCCCGCCCGCCCCGCCCCCCCCCCGCCCCACCGCCCTGCCCCCTGCCCTGCCCTGCCCTGCCCTGCCCTGCCCTGCCCTGCCCTGCCCCGCCCCGCCCCGCCCCGCCCTGCCCCGCCCCACCCCGCCCCACAACGCCCCACCCCGCCCCGCCTGTCCTTCCCCGCACCATTCCGCCCTGACCCGCCCCGCCTGTCCCACCCCGCCTGTCCTGCCCCGCCTGTCCCGCCCCGCCTGTCCCCCCGCCCCGCCTGTCCCGCCCCACCCCGCCCAGCTCCGTCTCGCTCCGCCTCGTTCCACCCCGCCCCGCCCTGCCCCCTGCCCTCTCGACCTGTTCCGCCCCGCCCCGCCTCGCCCCGCCCCGTTCTGCCCCACCCCCTCCTGCTCTGCCCGGCTCGGCCCTGCCCCGCCCCGGCGCCGTCGCCGTCGCCGCCTGCGGGCAGAAGAGGAGAGGAGATGTAAACAGGACGCGCGTGGGCGCCCCGCCGCACGCAGCGGATGATCCACTGCCGCCGCCGGCGTCGGAGGTGCCCCTTTCGTCCTCGCGCGTTCTTTCACCGGAGGCGGAATTTGCGTGTTTAGTTGGATGAAGGGGAGGTGCATGCGTCGGGTGAATGACTGAAAGGGACGTATTCACAGCGGAAAATTTCATTGACTCGAGTGTGTGTGTGAGTGTATGTGTCTGTGTAAGGGATGGAGGCGAGAAAAGGGAAGGCTAGGTAAGATGAAGCAAGGGGTGAAACAAGAAGAGAGAGGAAATAAAAACCAGGTAGATGTATATCAAAGAGTTTATAAGTAGAGGAAGGGTGTTTAAAAGAGGAGGAGAGATGAAAAGAGAGGAAGGAAGATGAAGAAAGAGGGAGGTGTAAGAGAAGAAAAGAGGTGAAAAAGAGGTGAAAAATAATAAGATGTGAAATAGTATGGCAAGAGAGGAAAAGAGGTTAAAAAGGGGGAGGGAGTTAAAAAGAGAGGAAATGAGAGGAAAAGAGGTGAAAAGGAGATGAAACGTGGCGAAAAGGGGATGAAAAAGAGAAGTTGACAGGAAAAAAGAGACGAAAAGCGATAGGTAACACAGAGGATGAGGGATAAGAAGAGGAAGAAAGGGAAGGACAATTTGTACGTACCCAGATGACAGATGTGCGTGCGAGCAACGAATATGAATATCTGTCGCCACGTGTTGCCAGCCATTGGTTTCTATTCCTTGGCTTGCTCTTCCCGCCAGTGTGAATACAAAGAACAACGTGTTACTAAGTCTACGCAACGAGCGTGCGCATGCTTTCCAAAGAATTTACTAAGTAGAAACGCGTGTTTCGA
The DNA here is from genome assembly GCA_011170035.1 of Teleogryllus occipitalis. NCBI lineage: Eukaryota > Metazoa > Arthropoda > Insecta > Orthoptera > Gryllidae > Teleogryllus > Teleogryllus occipitalis. Next base: position 182,133 of record BLKR01001744.1, read on the forward strand.
TTATCAAATGTGTACGTAAGCTTCCGGAGCTCGCGTCTATTACTTCTTGGCTGTAACGTGTAAATATTTTTTGGTAACATGTAAATATTTTAATGTTGTTTGATGTTTGTTTTGGGTATTTTCAGTAATTCCTTAGAAAACGCTACCACCGGAAGTATTCTATGTAATCCTAAGTAGCTAAATAAATATTCTATTATATTTTATTCTGTCCGGGTGACGCCGCGTAGTGGGCTGAGAGGCCCACTACGCGTGTTTCGGTTATCTCCATATTGTACGAACCGTGTAATATATTTGGTGAAAAAATGCTGCATACTTCAAGTGTCTGATCTTTTTTTTTTAATAGAATGTGTCTTATACGATAATTGCATGCTCATTCACATTTTCATTCTTTTTTTGTTCGTCTGAGTTATGTATTCAGCGAATCTGACCGTATGGTCCTGGGGTTCAAATCCCGACTGTGACGAAATTGTCGACAATAGCTGCATATCTAAATCGAGTTTAGCCGCTGTCGGAAGAATTTTAACGTTCGGTCAGGCATTGATGGAAAAACCACGGCATTTTCTCCTGTCAATTCCATAGTTGTTTAATTTGCGTGATTTACTAGGTTGCTTTTAAATAAGTAACTCTTTCCCTATTCTTACTTCTCATTTCGATGTTTTTATGAAACTTAAATGTAAAGGGATTGGTCATTCTAAATCAACCTGTCCGTTTTTGAAATGAGGGTTGTACTCTAAGATAATCTAATGAAACACTTTCTCAAAAAGGCCAAAGAAATGAATTACCATATTTTGACGTACAGAATTAAATTAAATGATTTATTTTTTGTTTCAACTTGCCCGAAGATGTATAGAGAACTTGTTATTTTCGACAGCTTTAATAAATACATATTGCTTATTGTGCTTATCCTGTGCATACAACTTTATTCATACTAACCACATCGAAGCGCTCCCTTGCTGAGAGGCATACGCAGTATTATTTTGCAAATGTATAAGAAAGTACAGGCAGTCATATTCAGCTTACGAAACGTGAAGGCATTGTGAATCTTATTAGTGTATCTAACAATTGAATTAAGAGGAAAGAAAGGTCTTCTTATATGGGCTACAGTACATAGTTTCATTTTTCGTACTTTGTAACTTGGCTTCCAAAATCCAGAGGAACGTAAAAAATTCTGAAATCTGTAATTCTGGAATCTGTTAATTCTGCAATTCTAGAATCTGTAAATCTGGCCGATATTTTAAGAATATGCAAAGGGTGACAGCCACTATCTGAAAGTTCAGTGAAACTTCAGCATTTCTTTTGAGAGTTAATTTATATAATAGACATCCAGACCCGTTGAAGTCTATTTTGTGCCATCTAAACAAACGGGCTTTTCAACTGTCCGTCGTGCGACTGAGACCAGGCCAACGAACACTGTTTATTGTACTAATCGCCGTCTTTCAGCGTTCACCCTTTATTTGTTTGACATGGTTTTTCGAAAAGGTAATACAAGAGTTGATTGAAGATCTGTGATAAACAGACTCTGCCTAGCACTGTTTCTACTTTCTTTTTGTTGGGGCCTGTGTCATAGGAAAAATAACACAGTTTACGCTGGACATTTTTTCCTGTTGAAGTATCTATTTATATGGAAAATAGGTTGTCCTGCTCTCTGCATGCAAAAAGAGTATTTTCGCAAATAATAAGTTATCTTGTTTGTGTTGAATATTAGTTTCACTTCCAAAATTATCTTTCTGGGATTACACGGGTCTTATCTGTCACATTGTATGTAACAATATGTTTGGAATAAAAGGAATATGGAATATTTTATTTTCATCGCCTTTGCGAACTCGAAGTCATATTTCAGTTTCTTCTAGCTTAACTAATTTTGTATTATTTTTCCAATAATAAAAAAAATTCCTTTTGGGTGTAGTAAGTTGTGACAATGACCAAAGAACCAGATCTTTCATGTTTTATAGGCAAGGAAGATGCTTTCGTGTTGTATTTTTTATAAACTAATTCTTCTGAATTGATCTGAAATAATATTAATAATAATAGAAATAATACTAAAAATAGTAATAGAAATAATAGTAGAAATAACAGTATTGAAATCAGTATAATATGATATGATATATGGAATACAAAACTGCTAGCAACTACAAAAATTGTGCGATAATTCATGAGTCTAAAATAGATATGACTTTACTGTGGAGTTTTCATAAATATGCTTTGGTTGGCATGCATTCTCAGTTTTTTAATATACTAATTTAGTTTCGTTTTTAATTAGAAAAGTTTATGTATTGGTTTGAAACATTGAACGAAGGAGTTGATGCAGACTTTTAAATACCCACCAGGACTGAAAGTGACCCGACGATTGTTTGCGATTGAGCAAACACAAAAGCGTTTGGAGAATTCCGCTCTTCGTCGAATATCGACCGGGAGCGATGGCTCACTGCCTCAACTGATGTCTCTACAGTGCCTCTAACCGGGAGGTCCTAGGTACGAGTCCCGACTCCTTGAGGATTTCCAACACTAGCTTGTCAGCTAGGTCGAATTCAGTCGCTGTCTGGAGGAGAATTCTAGCAGTCAGCGGCTCTGATCGGTAGTTTTCCTTGGTTACTCCGATCAACATAAGGCGAATGCCAGAGCAAACAGGCCACGAACCGCGCGCGGTTTTTTCTTCCTCTTACTTGTCCAATTCTCTCCCCTTACACACACACACTTAATCTAACATGCTCTACACTACATTAACATGCACTACACATATTCCGGGAGACCGGTCGGGAGCTTAGAGCTTGTCCCGGCTGGGGCGGTGCCCCGCTGGTGGGAGATACGTGGTTGGGGAAAACCCCGTTAGCCGACGGTAGGTTGGTGTCGGATTTCGCTATCCAGTGTGGGAACATCACCGCCCTAAGAAAAAACATGCAATATGCTTACGAAACTAATGACCTCGGTAGTTGACACGCACGGAATCAGTAAATCAAGTCAATCAATCAATCGAATATCGAATGTCGGTAGAGCCGGTTTTTGGTGACGGAGGGCTGCAACGCGACGCCAGCGCTGTTTGGTGACGCACAGACGTCCCGGCGAATTGGAACGGTATTGCTTGGCCGTCGTGGCGGCGGCGGAGGCGGCGGTGGAGGCGGTGGCGGAGGCGGTGGCAGAGGTGGTGGCGGAGGCGGCGGCGGCGGAGGCGGGGGCGGTGGCGGAGGCGGTGGCGGAGGCGGTGGCGGTGGCGGAGGCGGTGGCGGAGGCGGTGGCAGAGGCGGGGGCGGGGGTGGAGGCGGGGGCGGCGGCGGAGGCGGAGGCGGGGGCGGCGGCTTCACGCACAAGACGGGCTCGCCTCCCGGCGGCGACGTTCCATTTGTCTCTTTAAGTCGCGCGACGCCCCTCGTTTGTCTTCCGCCCGCCTGGCGGTCCGAGGGCGAAGCCTCAATCAGAAACGCGCTGCCTTCGCCGCGGACCGAATGGAATAGCTCGGGGCAATAATTGGGGACACTACAGTGTCTCTGGCCCGGGTTCCTAGGGCTCGAGTCCCGACAGTGGTGGAGTTTCCACGGAAAGAGTAAGACTGCCAGATCGAATTTGGTCGCTGGTTTTAGAAGACTTTTTTACGGTTGGCACTCTGTTCAGTAGTTTTCTGTTTTTTTCTATAATTTTGAGGAGTATACGAGACTAGAGCAGTACTTTCTACTAGAGCAGTAGCTTAATAACGGGCACGAGAAAGTGTCGCGACATTGGGGAACTGTGGAGGATGCTAAGCACTTGTTTTTTACGTCCGTTACAAATTTTCAACCTTAATTCTTCCTTACATATTAATATGTAACGAACTTGACGGAACGAGCGCGTTCAAATTAGCTTCCTCGGTTTCTAAACACAATTCGAAGACAGATGCTATTAAGGAAGCTAAATTTTTACTATTTATATGCCCCTCAGAGTGAACTACAAATTGCAGCTAAAATAACTTCCATGTATTTACGTTGTGTACGGAAAGGCATGAACGGAATTCCTAGTGGTGTTTATTCACAACCGCTACTAAGCGATATGTTGGCTTGATGGATCCAGGAATGGAATGAAAGAAAAGAAATGAAAACTATTCCAGGAATCAAAACACTCAAATTTTCGAAGTTCGATCAGTCAATGTTTTAAGTTGATACCTACGATTCATTCAAAACTCTGGAACTTCGGTAGTAATATGTAAATCACCGAGCCAGCCGCAAAATATTGTAAGTCGCGTCTATCTGTAATCCATATAGCGCCGCGCCCATCATTGATTCAACGCTGATGTTTGGGTGTTCCGGGCGACTCGGAATGCGTCACAAGATAGAAGCTGTGCGAAATTCCAAACCTCATGAGATGAGAGTTATCGAAGTTCGACCTTTCGGTGTTCTCACTTTCGGTGTTCGTGTTTTCGATATACGAGATTTCGATATATGAGATTTCGATTTACGAGCTTTTGACATACGAGCTTTCGGCTTACGAGCTTTCGAAATACGAGCTTTCGGCTTACGAGCTTTCGACGTACGAGCTTTCGACGTACGAGCTTTCGACGTACGAGCTTTCGACGTACGAGCTTTCGACGTACGAGTTTTCGATATACGAGTTTTCGATATACGAGTTTTCAATATACGAGCTTTTGATATACGAGCTTTCGATATACGAGCTTTCGAAGTTCGAGCTTCCAAACTTCGAGATTTCGAAGTTCTAATAATCGAAGTTTGAGCTACGGATGTTCGAGAGAACAATCGCCCAAAGTTATCAAAGGTTTCAAGTCGAGTATTAGAGATTTTATTTGATCTATTCTCCAAATTCAGGAAGCAACATCTCCAGTGTCACGGTTCCATCCGCGAACGCAAGCGCGCAGTCGGTGCCGGTCCATTCGTAATCCGAGGCCGCTGCTTGGATATGCCGGGCGTCGCGAAGGGCACCGCAACTTAATGGCGCCATTTGCCGCGGCGGGAGAGCGCGCGCGCGGGACGCGAAGCGACGCGTAGCGGCCCCTCCAGGAAGCGACGGACGCGGCGCGCATGGCGATCTGCGCGCGGGCAACGCCCCCCGCCCCCAAGCGGCCCCGTCGGGTGAAGTTCGTCTTCAGATGTCATTGAATGTAAAGGTGAAATCTAGAATATGTTCTGATATGTACACCGGGAGCGGTAGCTCAGTGCATCAACTGATGTCACTGCAGCGCCTCTGACCGGGAGGTCCTAGGTTCCCACTCCCCACGGCGGCAGGCTTTTCGACACTAGCTTTTCAGCTAGGTCGAATTCAGTCGCTGTCTGGAGGAGAATTCTAGCGGCCGGCTGCTCTGATCGGTAGTTTTCCGTGGTTTCTCCGATCAACCCCAGGCGAATGCCGGAGCAGTACCCTCCAAATCCCTTCCCAATTACACAACACACTACACTAGCCAGATCGGGAGCAGACCAAAGTAGGTCGGCGCCGGATCTCGCCATCCAGCGGGGGAAGATCACCGCCATCTCCCGAGAAAAAACATGCACTACACTAACGGGACTAATGACCTGAGTAGTTGACGCGCCCGGAAACATGAATCAATCAACCAATCAATTCTGATATGTACAAGGAAAAATAACAACAGTTCTTTTGGTATCAGTTTATTACAGTCACGCCACAATCCAAATCCAATCCAAAATACAAGCCAGATCACAACCAAAGTTCCAGAAGATGTACCTACGCGAAGCCCAGTTTCAGTCCGCCAGAATCACACACCGTAGCACACGCACGTCAACCAGAACTCACTACTGTCACTAGGCGCTCTATTACTGCTTCCGAAATGTCACTGTCTACCGCCCCGGACAGGGCTGTATATATACGCCCCGAGGCATCGGAGCGAGTCTCTCACTTCCCGCCTCCGTGGCGGGGAATCGAGGGGAAATGCCCCTCCGGTGACCGCCTTGCCGACGCGGTCCGGTGCCCACGGAAAAGCGCCGCCGCTTGCTCTGCTTCTGGTGGCGTCTTCCCGTACTGTTCATTCCTTCTCTGGCCGCGCCTCCCGGCGCAACTCTGCAGCTGCCCTGCAGCCCGGCGCAACCCTGCAGCGACGCAAACCCTGCTCAATGATTTTATGTGGTATCTCCTACTATTAACAGGCGAATGCCGGAGCACTACCCTAATAAACAGGTCGCGGAACGCGTGCTATCTTTCCGTCCTCTTTCTTGTCGTAACCTTATCCTTGACTTACACACACATACACTACTCTACAATACATGTCTGGAGACCAGTCGGGAACTTTGTGCTTGTCCCGGCTGGGGAGTTTTCCCGCTGGTGGGAGATACCTGGGTAGGGCGAACTCCGCAAGCTGACGTGTAGGTTGGCGCCGGATCTCACTATCCAGCAAGGGAAGATCACCACCACTTCCCGCTAAAAACATGCCCTGGAATTAAGGTACTATTTACAATAGCAGTTGACGCGTGCGTAAACACGAAATAATCAATCCAATAAACGTTCAAATAACACTTTAAAGGCAAATTTTAACGTGTTTCCTTCTTGCACTTTAATGAGATTCAGAGTACTCGATTAAAGTATATTTGTGATAATTAGCAGAAACTTTACTAATTTTATTTTTAATTAAACGTACGGCATTTTTTTTAAATGGGAGACCTACCCAAATTAGACAATGTCGCTAGTAAAACTGAACTTGTTTGCCACTGCAAAGGAATAGAGAAAACAATTTGATTTTGCCCATAAGAGGTAAAGTGGAGTTGCCCAAAAAATTATTTTTTTCAGATTCCCTGATTAGATTTTTGAAGGAATACATTAATCAATGGAGAATTCAACGTCAGCTCACTGCTTAGATTTCGTGATGCCAAAAAACAATGCTCTCCTGATTGGAGCTTTTTTCTGTACGAGGGCACTTCTGGCAATTTCACAATTGCACAAGGATTTTTAGTTTCGAGGTCATCCTCTGTTCACTTCACAGCCCAAATTTTGCTCTCAGTGACTGCTACCCATTCCCTACGCTATAGAAAAATGTTGTAAGTAGAAAAATTAACCGCGATAGTTTCAGTTCGCTATTTTGTAGATTCAACGTACCTCAATGGTCCTCAATGGTCGAGGGGGCTAGAGCGTGTACGACTCAGCGCTTCGGTCTGAAGGATTGCAGGTTCGAGTCTCGCCTGGGCCATGGTCGTTTGTCCCTTATCTCTCAAGTGTGTGTTTTCGCGGAGGACCTCGCGTTCTGCTGATTCCAGGTCAGAGGAGCCCGCAAGAGTGTTGGTGTCTAGTGTATGCGTCCTATCGGGATGTATATGTCTGTCTACTCTACAAAAGACCTAGAAAAAAAGATAAACAACTTAGGAGTACATTTCTAAGGATATTGAATGATAATTTCCAGATATAAAGATTGGTGTGTGGCAATACCAATTTATTTACATAAATCCACATGAAAATAAGTTATTTGTACTATTGTATCCCTGTTGAATCATAGTCGGGCTGGAACGTTTCGATAACATCGCATCTGTTTATTGCAAAATGTTTAATGTCATAGTATGTTTTTTTATGATGGATTGAGCCTCCAACGTCAGTCCTCCTTTCATGATGCCAATGCTGATCAGTGATAAGGTACAGAACCCAATCAGTGGTTGAGGTTGAAATGGGTGCTCGATATGTCATTGCCATTTTATGAATAAAATAAAAAGTTCCGATTTTGGCTGGCAATCAGCTATCAGACGAGTATTGACGATTTAAAAAGGATCAATGAAACGGAAATGAGTCTATAGTGATATATAAATAACAAATTAATTCGTCTTCTTTTTTGTACTGTACTGCAGCTTTATCATCCACAGGAAATTGATAATAAAATCGTAAATGATTGACTTTTGGAAGCCGTAATGTTAAGTTTAGTAAAATTTTGTCAAGTAACCCACCCTTCTCCATCCTCTTAGTGACAAATGAAAAATAATCATACGTCCGGACACATAATGTCAATACGGTTCATTCTTGCTCCTAAACACTAAGCTCAACTTTTCTTTCTACACAAATGATTGTCACGGATGTTAGTACCTACCATTGTGTCATTAGCCTTTTGTGATGAAAGAAGAATCAGGAAGAATAATTAAAAATATTATCACTAAATTCTGTACAGGGAACTGGACTACCATTTTACAATTATATCAAAACGTGCCATGTATTGAAGAATTAGAAAATACTATAACAGACGGGTTTTACGTTCCTAATGTTCCCATTTTAATAAATAACCACAGATCATACAAGTTTAATCGGTACGAGTGCATTCGAAAATTTGATTTATCATTGTGATACCTACTTTTATGACTATTAACGAAAATATTTGTTTATAAACCCAAATCTATTAAATAAGCAAATAGGACTCAAGATGATATGTAATGAAACTTTTAACATACCACTTTTAACACACCATCTCTTAACACTGCTTCCTACCTCTTTGCTTTCTGAAATGATTTCATGTAGGTCACGGAAGTGAAAATAACAGAATAAATTATGAATGTTTTTTATTATAAAATACTGACTTTGCAACAAGAAACATAAAACCAGCATTTAACATCGCAAGGAACATAAAAAGTAACATTAATTAAATGAAAAACTATTAAAAATAACAGCTACCATGGCCCAGCTGTTCAAAACCTTATCAGATTATTTTTTGTGATGTGATGAAAGTTCAGAATTTCTTTCACAGGAGAACTGTGGGAGCCGTTTCCAAACTCTTTTTCTGTATTTTTATAATATTTGGGAATCCAAATTCGCACATAATAATGTGCGAATTTTCTCATATATTTCTGCTCGTGAAGTTTCATCCAAACGTATCAAAGTCTTTAATACTTATAGTGTTTGTTTTCACGGAACAATGCATTTCATACCTTCTCAGAGTAACCTTATTTGACTAATGAAAGAAAAATAGGTGCACGTAGCTTTCATTACACTGACGGGAAAAACTGATACTTTTTGCCGATAAGACAGCTGAATATTGAATCAATTCTTTCTCGCCTTTGAATACTCAGCACTTGAATGAAATGGTCTCATAAGGCTTTGTAATAACATCGATGAACGAGTAAGTGAAGTGAAAAGAGGTATGATTCAGAACCGGTTCAAAGAGATCAATCGGCTTCCAGTCGAAGAGCCTGGAGTTCCTTGGAGTTGCAGTTGAAATATCGCAGCTCCGCGGAGGCAGCGTTTGGGCGTCGACGAGGCGAACGTCTGCGTCCGCGCCTTCCAGAGCTATCACCAAATGGGGAGCAAACATTTTTTTATTATTTCTTTTTTTTATTTTTTATTTTATTTTACGTCAATAGTTAAAACTGCGTATGACGTGCTATGGGGAGAAGTGAATTGTGTGCACATTTTCAAAATTCTGTGATCCCTACACTAAGTCATATACTACTTGAATTTTGAATGAATGAAGAAGGAAAAAAAAGAGAAAAAAGCTACCATATACTAAAATCTATTTTCAAGGATAAATAAGCAATAAATTTTGAACCCTTATCCATGTTGTACTTCGCAATAATACTTCCTGCCACGACAACATGGAAACGATAATTTGAATAACTGTATATCCCACTGAATTCTAGAAGACGTGCACAGATAATGAAGTTACATTTATGTCCAGAAGCAAAACAAGCGGCGATCTCAGCATTTGCTCTATGGATCAGGGAAACTGGACGAAAAACCTGATCGAGATGGGGGCATTGACCCAGAAGCTGCGATACAATACTTGTTACATATTGTTTAGAATTATACAGTCCAATGGTAAATAATACATTAAATAACACTGTTAAAATTAATATTACTTTCCTTGTGACATGTCCATTTGGCAAAAATTGAGTTATTTTCTTGTTTTGTCCTATAATTTTATTTCCAGCACAAAACGTGAGATGTCTTACAATACATAAAGTAGTACTTTATTCGTTGAGTTAAAGACAGTGTTCAAAAGATTTGTGCTTAATTTTTTCATTTTTTTGGGGAGGGGGCAAAGTATGAAGTGAACATGTCACATTTTGAATGTTTGCTCCTCAAATATGGCGCACCGGAAGTCGACTACGTAACCTGCCTCTTCCGTTCTGTTGTACACGTTTGAATAAATCTTGATAATGTAATAGTTATTTTAGGCAGCCAACTAGTAAAAGCGACCAGGGCATGCCCAGCATGCTAAAAGTGTTGCAAGTGACACCGATGTTCAGGTGTTCAGATAAATATGTGAATACAACAAAGTCAACAAAATACTATCCTTTATAACAGCTTTACTTTCTATCTGTTCAATCCAGTGATTATACAGAGATTTTCATAAATATAATATTAAATAAATACTATACTCTGACCACATCAGCCACAACTGATTTTACTGTAACATTAAGTGATTCATATACTTGAATTAAAATAAAAGGAAAGCCATTAAGGCTGTCGAAAAAGATTTTGACATGACGAATATGTACCTCATAATAACGACGAAGTACACGGTAGTTCCCTGCATGTTTAAAGACGTTTCAAATCTATTTGTATTATCGAACAATGCAGTTCCATAGAAATAATCAATTTGGGTAATGTAAGGCTATCAGATGACTAGTTATTTCTCGACAAAACCGCGGTTTTACCACAAAGGGTTAAACAGTTCACCCACCAAGTAATCACATAAACACCAAACAAACAAAAATGCTCTATATCGCAGCGAAAATTGTGCTACCCAGTGGTGGATCCAGCCGATCAGTTTAGAGGGGTCATAATAGATATTTGTAAAATAATAAAACCGGTAGCGGTAGCTCAGTGCATCAACTGATGTCACTGCAGCGCCTCTAACCGGGAGGTCCTAGGTTCGAGTCCTGACGGCGGCAGGATTTTCAACACCAGCTTTTCAGCTAGGTCGAATTTAGCTGCTGTCTGGAGGAGAATTCTAGCTGCCGGCTGCTCTGATCGGTAGTTTTCCGTGATTTCTCCGATCAACACCAGGCGAATGCCGGAGCAGTACCCTACCAAACGGGCCACGGACCGCGCGCGATCTGTCCTTCCTCTTCCTTGTCCTATCCTCTCCCTTTACACACACACTTACACTAACATGCACTACACTACCACATATCCCAGGAGACCGGTCGGGAGCATACAGCTTGTCCCGACTTGGGCGGTGCCCCGTTGGTGGGAGAGTCCTGGTTAGGGGGAAACCCCACTAGCCGACGGTAGGTCGGCGCCGGATCTCACCATCCAGTGGGGGAAGATCACCGCCATCTACCGAGAAAAAAAACATGCACTACACTCACGGGACTAATGACCTAAGCTGTTGACGCACCCGGAAACACGAAAAAATCAATCAATCAATTAAAATGATAAACATTAGATTTTATATTGTATATTATTTTTGTCGCGTATATACGATACTATACAATATTATTTTTTAAATCATTACATAATTCTAACAAATAATTAAATCAATTTTACCAAATAAAAGACTAACAAACAGTGCTTTTGTTAGGGAGGGGAGTCATGCCCCCCATTCCGCACCCACCTGGATCCGCCACTGGTGCTGCCGAGTCGGGAACGCCTATCCTCCTGGTGGCACTGCCAAATATGGTGCAGCGGAAGACCACGGTCTTGCCTCTTCCGGGGCGCTGGCTCTCGTACTTGGCAGCAACGCGCTCTTGTTTGCTTACTCGCGGAGTCGCTACCGACCTTGCTTACGCGTGGGCGGGGCGCCCTTACAACCCCAGATTCCTTAAGAGCTTCCTACCTACCGGATGACGGTCGTTACAGCGGCTTTTACGGCCCGTGAATACAAAGACCGGATTTCACCATTCGTCTTTTGTGCTTTCCTGTAAGTTGGTGTGATTTACGAACGGGATGGGCAGGTTAAATTGTATTATAGTTTTTTTTCTTTCTCACAAAGCGTGCGTTCAAGAGAGCAATTTTCGTTTCGCTTTACCGTATGACAGATAAGTTGTTAGACGCAACTTGAGAGCTGATGAACCAATAATTTACGTGATACACATTTAAAATTTGCCATGTAAACACAACAATCTCGGTATTTTGGAAGGGTAATTCAGTAAAGAACAACTTGAATAATGAGAGTTGAATTTATTCTGAAAGAGATGGATCGTTCTCAAACACGTATTTGTGATAAAAATATTATTCACGAAGAAAATATGTCTTGTGACTTCTTGCATGAAGTCGTCCAATATATTGTGCTTAAAATCTGTTAATAATCGATTGACGGGTTTGTCGGTGGGTCTCTTGGACATTAAACTTTGCGATTTATGGAATCATAGATGCAAGGAGAATCAAGTGGAGACAGGAAAACACATCATGCCCACAGTTGGGTACAGGGGACTACAGCATGTGATAACAGAACCAAGAACAGAAATATTGGACTAAAAACCCACGAAGTTTGTGTGATAAATGTAGATCAAAAGCGGACATTTTGTATATGCCAAAAGTGATAAAAGTACGAGTATGAGCGGAAAGTAGGTTCAAGTAGGGCTGTAAGCACAAAAACCTTTAGGAAATGAACAGCGATTCTATTAGATGAACAAACTGATGTCGTGATAGTCCTATTGTTCTCGCCGTAATCATCAAGTGGTAAAAACGCTCTGCAGGATTAGCTCATCTGGAAGTGGTGATCCTTTATCATCATTCCAAAATTCGAGAGGGGCTAGCCCTGCAATGGGATGTGCGAGTACAATTCACTTCAGTATAGACTTGAGTATAATGGAATACATGGTGCTTTAACATTACATTTCATGTCACAATCACAATTTTAAAACTGGGACTTACGTGTTAGATTCTGTTCACAAAATGCCTTTACATACGAAAATATATGGAACTAGAAAGTTTTTCAGTCGAGTCTATCTTCTGTTAGGGTACTCGTTTCTGACAGTAACATTATCTGACTTTTTACCGTATTCCACATGATACCAAATTCTAACCACGGCACCAGACTCTCTGCGACTTAACTTATTTACGCAATGTCAATTTTAAATAGTTTTAATGATGATGAGAAAGAAACAGGTGAGAAGGTGGCCCAAAAATTTACGAAATGCTGTGGATCTGAAATACTATGAAAAAACTGTGGTTGGTTGGTCAACATGGTGTTTGAAAGCCTCATCAATTGAAAAACTCCTACTGTAGACGATGTACCTGGTATCTTCCTGCTTTAGTATGAATCAGGAAAGTATTTTTTAAATCATCAAGAAGGATAAGTAATTATACTTGTTTGGTACTATGCGTATGTTCCCTCCAAATGGCGGTCAGCTTTGCAGTTTTATTTTAAATCGGTATTGTTCATTATTATTATTATTATTATTATTATTATTATTATTATTATTAGTATTATTATTATTATTATTATTATTATTACCATCGGTATTGTATTGTTTATTGGAAATCGGTACTATTGTTCTTGCAACAAATAATCATTTGCTACTTATTGTAGTTTTTAAATAGAAAAGCTGTTCCTTATCGAAATTATTAACGTTGTATTTCAAACAGATTTTTCGTGCGATGCGAATTTCTCGATCTATTTCGATGTCTGAGTTTGGACCACCCAGCGTACAACATTCGTCACACATCAGTGATATTCAGGGCCTTGGACAGTGTTGCCAACCACGCATTTCCATAGCGGGAAACGTGAGAAAAATTATCGCGCCACGCGATCTAAGCGCCACTTAACCGAAGGAGGGGCGCGGCAGGAGGGGCTTATTGAGAACCTCCTGTTTGAAGAGAAGCCAAATGGAGACGAAATTATACTGTTGCGGCGTTAGCGAGCGGAGGACATTCATTGCAAATTCATGAGATGGACTCTAATGGAAACATCATCGTGGAGTAGACTGACAAGTTGTTTCGTTAGTTTTATTTCGTTTTTCGAAAATTTACACCAGAATGTGCTTTGATAAGACTCAAAATCGAAGTCGTGGATCGCGTCACTTAGCGTAAAGTAGACGGTGTACTGAATGCGTGGCAAGCGAAATAAATTACCAAGATCACTCTAGAGTATGATTTGCGAAAATGAAAATGATAAATCAAATTATGTTTTGTCAAATCTATTAAGAAATTCACTTTTCACTCTTAGATCTTCTTTGTTATTATACATTTTACTATTAATTTCTGAATACTTATGACTAATTAACTAAATAAGGTAGTGAATAGACGGGTTCAGTTTTGTGTGTTTTGTTAAGTACAGTAAAATTTCAAATAAATATAATTTTGTGTAAGAAATATGAAATAGAAAAATAATTTCTGTTTTTTTTTGTGTATTCTCCTGTATTACTCTAATTTCCATTTCATTTTGTGTTTTTCAGAAAGTACAGAAATTTAACAAACAAAAACTAGACAAATTATTTAACCCACAAATTTGAATCCACCAATAAAGTACTATTTTATGAGAATTTTTTAAGTATCCCTTATCGGTAATTACATGGTTATGGCGAGAAAATTCTCAGGATACATTGAAAGGACGTTCCATGATTACTGACTTGAATTCTCTCATAATTGCTGTGAATTTGGTCCACAAAATTATAAATCCACGACGAATGTGCTAGTGTCATGTTTATCGTGAAATATGCCTCGTTATCGTCTCGATTAAATTGCCTAATGAGATTCATTTTTAAATTCATTAATTCAAATTACAATTTGCACAATCATTGATATTAATAAAGTTTTCGATTAACATCGTTTGCCGCATTAGATATTCATGGGATAAATTACATGTCATATAGCATTAGGTTATCCAATATATTATTACTTACTATTTGTAATTAATGACATTGTTTACTAATTTTGTTTGATTATCATTATCTCATAGAAATGCCACGCAATTTGAGTTATTTGAAGCGTGCGAAACAATCAAAATGGAATCACGCTGTAATTTGTTTTCTACAGTATTATAGTATTGAACAATTACATCTTGTATTTTTGTGTATGTGAAAGTAAACAGCACCCTTAGCTTAGTACGTTAAGTAAAAAGGGAATAAAATATATAATTATAAACTTACCGTAGTACAAAGATACTTAATATGCATTTAAAGTAATCTACGGTATGCAGAAGAGTACTTTCGTCAATATCTACGGTTTGACATCCATTTCTTAGTTGCTGTTCTGTGCAGCCTATCTGTAGGGCCTAACCACCGGTTCATCTCGTTTTCACCCCTGAGGTTGTGACCCTTCTCTCTTCTCCACTTCCTCCGTCTTTTTCCGTTTCCTTCCCTCACTATTCATCTGACTCACTTCATGCTTATCTGCCCTTCAACCAAGTCATTATATTCACGCGTAAGAATAAAGCCCTACAATTCATTTACTCTCTCCCACTTCCTAGCGCATTTCCTCCACCCTGGTGATTTTCTACCCATCGCATTCCCCACTATCTATTCTATTTTTCCTCCTCCCCTTTTTAAAGCTCCTTAGTCTCCCACAACCTCTGCTGCTTTTCCGACTTCTACTTTCTCTTCATTACATTCCCCTCCTGACAATTTAACAATCTCTCTTTATACTTATTATAAAAGCGCCGGTGTTTCGTTATTTTACAGCTAATTAATATCCTGGTGAGGTGTTATACTGTACAACTTATCTTTTGAATTAAATGTTGGTAAAGGCAACGTATTATAACTACTTCCATTTTAATTATCATACTCACTTTACATTTACTCCTTCCAGATCACTTTCTAACTATCACACCCACCTCCTTCTACCATTTTTCGCCGCCTTTTCGTCTCATGGTCCTATAAAAATTACTACCTTCCTTCAAACCTTTCACCCAGTTTCTTCGTTCCATGTTCTGTTCTTCAGCGCTCATTCCGTAGCTAGGTTGAACTCAGCAGCTATCTGGAGGAAAATTCTGGCGGGCAGATATTCTGATAGGTGGTTCCGTGTTTTTTTCCGATCAACACCAGGCGAATGCAGGAGATCCTAACAAACGGAGCAAGGATCGCTATTTCCTTCGGATGGATATTTCCTTCCTCTTCCGTGTTCTATTCTATCCTCTTATAGACACACACACACACTTATGCACTGCACTCGCACACATGTCGGGAGCCCAGAGCTTGTCCCGGCTGGGGCGAAGCCCCGCTGAGAGGAGATATCTAGTAGTAGGGACAATTCCCCGCAAACCGTCCTGTAGGTCGGTGCTGAATCTCACTAGTTTGGGGAGGTGAAACAACGCCGCCTCCTGTAATAAAAACATTCAGAATATTAACGAGAGTAAAGATCATAGCAGTTGACGGGCCCGAAATCATCAATCAATTAATCAACGCCCATCTTCTTCTCTACCATTGTCGTTTCACCCTCCGCTACTTTCTCTTTACTACATTGTCAGCTCTATGAATATCCAGTAACTACAGTGCGCCAGGAAAGTCTCTCCACACCAAGCCGAATCAGAGCCTCCTATTAAAAATTGCATTCATGTTGATAGCAGCCAGGTCACAGGGAAACAAGTGAATGGGACAACACTTCAGCATCTATTACGATTGTAGTGAATACTCAGTTTACGTTTTCTAGCCGCAGTTCGTGCTACAAACATAATTTCTAATGCAAGGACCCTCACCAGCAAGATGCCCCTGAGGAGACACTTTCCTGGTGCGCTGTATTTCACAACTTAAACGAATTCATTGCATTGCAATCTAATTACTCCGAATCCTTCATATTTACACACTCACTTATTGGGAAATATTGGGGTAATTGAAATGCGATTATTATAAGGAAGATCGTAATATTTTAAATAAAAAAGTTGACAGAGACTCATTTTACTACTACTACACCCATTTACAGGAGAATATGAGTAGGGGGACTTCTCGTGCCCGTTCTCTTCCTACTCACCCGATCCCTCCTCTCCCTAAATTTTTTTGCCGCCTTTCCATCTCAAAGCGGAAACCGTGGAGGCATCTTTTTTCCCGCGGCGCGGCGCGAGCCGGCGCGGGCTCGCCTCAGGTGCCGCCCGGAGCAAGAATGCGAGGGAGATACGGGTGGGCGGATCAGATGCGGAGTGCGTTCTAAAAGTGCCCGCGAGCTGCGGAAGTTTGTTTTGTGGCGTGCTCCCGCGTGTCTCTCGTTCTCCTTCCCTCCCTCTCGCCCGCCCGCACGCCCGCCCGCCGCCCGCCCGCCCGCCCGCCCGCCCGCCCGCCCGCCCGCCCGCTTGCCCGCCCGCCCGCCCGCCCGCCCGCCCGCCCGCCCGCCGCTCGTCCGCCCGCCCGCTCGTCCGCCCGCCCGCTCGTCCGCCCGCCCCGCTCGTCCGCCGCCCCGCCGCCGCCCGCCCGCCCGCCCGCCCGCCCGCCCGCGCCCGCCCGCCCGCCCGCCGCCCACCCGCTCGTCTGCCGCCCGCTCGTCGCCCGCCCGCTCGTCCACCGCCACCCGCCCGCCCGCCGCCCGCCCTGCCGCCCACGCCGCTCGTCCGCCTGCCCGCCCGTCCGTCCGTCCGTCCGCCCGCCCGCGCCCGTTCATTCGCCCGTCCGTCCACCAGCACCGCCGTTCCCGCCCGTCCGTCCACCGGCACCGCCCGTCACCGTCCCCGTCACTGGCCGCCCCCACCCGTCTCCGCCCGCCCATCCGTCTTCCCGTTCCCGCCCGCCCCGCCCGCCTCCCGCCCGTTCCCACCGTCTCTGCCAGTTCCCGCCCGTCCATCTGCCCTCCCGTCCGTCCCCGCCCGTCCTTCCCGCACTTCCTTCTCTCCCGTTGCTTTCTACCCGTTCCCCCTCGCCCGTCCGCTCCCGCAGTCGTCCGGCCACCCTTTCCGTCCTCCCACCCGTCTCCGCTCTTCCCGTCCTCCGACCGCCTGCCTCTCCTCTTCACCTCGTGCTCACTGATGCACCACGCCGCCGCCGCCGCCGTCGAGAACAAACGCGCTCCCGAGCGGTCAAGGATCCGCTTCGAATGCTTTTGAAATATGAACGCGGACGGTTTTTACTCGAGCTTTCTGCGCTTGCGGGGGAGAGAGTGGGCGATGTTTCTGTGCTTGAGAGATAAAATGCTGCTTTTTTCCGTGTTTGAAGTGACAGAGCCTCTTTACTTTAGTAGCGTTCCTTTCTACGTGGATTTTCGTAATTGATATAAAGCACGCCGTTCTGATTTGGTTGTTTTAAAAACTTTTGAGGATAAAAAATAGGACATTGCCACTGCTTCTGAGTGATTTGAATGTTTGTAGATTTCATTTCCGGCTTGCTACGTTGAGGAGTTAATCGGGCAGCATTTAAACTTACAATATTATTCATTCTCACAAGAGAAAAAAGTTCTGATCACTGAAATAACTTAGTACACGTAACAATAATCAAAGACGGGCAATGATAGCTTTGTCTTGGATCTGAAACTGAGCGTTCTAAAGCAGCGTGTCGATTGAATTTCACAGTGGGTTTGCACATTTGAACATTAATTCTTAACACGTCATCCTATGACATGTCCAAAAGTTCTTCTTCAATGGCCATGACGCCACAGACGATCGAGGAATCAAAAGATGCGCATACAATGCAACTCAGTCATTATACATCAATATCTCTATTATCGCACATATTCAGTGTGAGAATATCAATATTTATAAACTACTGTGCGTCAAATTATGGGATCTGATTAGAACATTTATTGTGCTGTAGTCACTGAACATTGCTAAAGCACTTTCCTAAACAATCTGATTTATTAAATGGTTAGTACTTTAATAAAGTATTTATTTCAATAGGTAATGTGTTGATGTCTTTATTCCTTCATTCTTGTTTCTACGTTCACCCTTAGGCTTATAAAATAATGAGCCGACTGGAATAGTGAAGGTTGTAATGTTTTGTACAGGAAAATAATAGTTTTTGGTTCGAACCCCACGCAAAACAGGGGAATTTTAGATCTTGTAACCATGGTAATTCACCTGTAACCTCGTTTTATCATTCATTCATTTAGTCGCATATCCCATGTTTCGTGAAGGAGGTAGCACAGAATATACGTACTTACTCACGTCATCTGCAATAAAATATGTGATTAGTTTTCACGCACGGCACGTCTAGAGATAAAACGTGAACCATCCCTCGTGCGCACTGATCTCCCCTGGGCCCCTCTTTCAACAGGCTTGCAGCCCTGAACTGAAGACATTGCGAGTAGTGTTTCGCTTCGTGTACATGATCCCTCAACACACGCCAGATGGCGCGAAAGGAGATGAAATAATTTTCTGAGTAAGGAAATCGTGAAACACAATATTTTAATTTGGTGTATCTAATGATAATGTAGGCATATAATGGTCTCAATGACAGCTAAGGAGATTCGGACGGCAACCGCACTTTGCGAACGAGATTGAGATGTGAGATTATAATTCTGCGTAAAACGAATTCGTATAAGAATGCATTAATTATTCCATGATAAATTGTCGCCATTCTCGTTTCGTCATGTAGTAATTCGATCATCTATCAGACGAAATCTTGTCACCGATTTAGCATAGAATGTAGTGCGTCATCCAAGTTACAACATTACGGCGAGTGTCGTAAATATTTCTCGACGTATGCGGGAAAGTAAACTTAAAAAATTAAACTACATAATCGTAATACATACAATAAATCATAAAATACAATAAATCATAAACGTAAAATTAAACTACATAATCTGTAGACTGTATATAAATAGACATAAACTCACAGTATTTTGCAGAAAAGTTGAAGAGATAATAAATAGGTCATTCCCTGTACATGTACTAATTTATCATACCATAATTCTTGACTTCACCTAAAAGTAGACATACACGGGCAACTGAGGCTTGCGAGACTGGATTGTGTCGGTTGTGAATCTGTCGCCAAAATAACGATCCCTTAATGGAGGAAGTTGTAGGAGGAATGCGGCTGCAACGAATTTGCAACCGATGCAAGCCAGGCTCGTGAGCGGACCTTTATGGGTAACCTCCCAAGCGACACTTCCATTCTTTGGACTGACAACAACAAATATGCCAGCTCTTTCGAGTACATCGAGGTCAAATTGTTTTTGACTCAGGCGTGTCCTACATTACTGATTTTTAGATTACCTATTTGTCCACAAAGTATGTTCAGTTTGTAGCAGAGGTGAGATCGAACCTTGTCATACCAACCTCTTATTTACTTCGATTTTGTCAGATGGGACGACCGGTAGCGGTAGCTCAGTGCATCCACTGATGTCACTGCAGCGCCTCTGACCGGCGAGATTTTCGATACTAGCTTTTCGGCTAGGTCGAATTCAGTCGCTGTCTGGAGGAGAATTCTAGCGGCCGGCTGTTCTGATCGGTAGTTTTCCGTGGTTTCTCCGATCAACACCAGGCGAATGCCGGAGCAGTACCCTACCAAACGGGCCACGGACCGCGCGCGATCTGTCCTTCCCATTCCTTGTCCTATCCTCTCCCCTTACACACACACTTACACTAACATGCACTACACTACCACATATTACGGGTGACCGGTCGGGAACTTAGAGCTTGTCCCGGCTGGGGCGGTGCCCCGCTGGTGGGAGAGTCCTGCTTAGGGGGAAACTCCACTAGCCGACGGTATTTCGGCGCCGGATCTCGCCATCCAGCGGGGGAAGATCACCGCCATCTCCCGAGAAAGAAACATGCACTACACTCACGGGACTAATGACCAAAGCAGTTGACGCGCCAGGAAACACGAAAAAATCAATCAGTCAAAATCAATCAGAAGGGACGTTGTCGTTCCGGAGGGTGGGATGGCAATGCACGCGCTGTTGTCATCGGGGAGTCGCGCGGAGCCGTCGCCCCCCAACACGCGCCGGGCGGCGAGCGGCGTGTCGGGCGCGGGCCTAGCGCAGAACCACCGGTGAATAATGAATGTACAGATTTCCCTCCCCTCTTATATGTTACTACTCTGTGTCAATGTAGTCTCAGTGGTTAGGCGGAAGAGCAGGCCCTATGGCCTGAGCCTCGCGATTAATAAAGACATTATTATTATTATTACTATTATTATTATTATTATTATTATTATTATTATTATTATTATTATTATTATTATTATTATTATTAATGAAGCGCGGGGTGGGAGGTACAGGAAGGCCCCGAAGCTGCGCTGCGGGTGAGGGCGGGTGAATTGGTTGGTTGGTTTCTTCGTGTTTCCGGGCGCGTCAACTGCTTCGGTCATTAGTCCCGTAAGTGTAGTGCGTGTTTTTCTCTCGGGAGATGGCGGTGATCTTCCCCCGCTGGACGGCGAGATCCGGCGCCGACCTACCGTCGGCTAGTGGGGTTTCCCCCTAACCAGGACTCTCCCACCAGTGGAGTACCGCCCCAGCCGGGACAAGCTCTAAGCTCTCGACCGGTCTCCCGGAATATGTAGTAGTGTAGTGCATGTTAGTGTAAGTGTGTGTCTGTAAGGGGAGAGAGGAGGACAAGGAAGAAGAAGGAAAGTTCGCACGCGGTCCGTGGCCCGTTTGATAGGGTACTGCTCCGGCATTCGCCTGGTGTTGATCGGAGAAACCATGAAATACTATCGATGAGAGCAGCCGGCCGCTAGAATTCTCCTCCAGACAGCGACTGAATTCGACCTAGCTGAATAGGTTGTGTCGAAAATCCTGCCGCCGCGGCGGCACTCCCCACGGCGCGCCGTGGGGAGTGGGAACCTAGGACCTCCCAGTCAGAGGTGCTGCAGTGCCATCAGTTGATGCACTGAGTTACTGCTCCCGGTAGGGCGGGTGAAGGAGAACGGGAGGTGGAGCCGAGTGGCGATGGCCGGCAGCGGGAACAGGTAGCGGGGGCTAGCGGCGGAGGCGGGTTCTAGTCCAACTTTCGGCGCGAGACCCTGCTGCACACCCGCGTTTCCACCGCCTCTCCCCACCTCCGCTGCTAGCTCCGCCGCTTGTCCCCGCCTCGGCTTCCACCGCTAGCCGCCGTCTCCGCCACCGCCATCGCTCTCGACGGTCCTTCCTGCTGCACGGCGGCGGAGGCGGGGACTGGCGGGGGCGGGTAGCGGGTAGGCGGTGGCGGTGTCTAGCGATGGAGGCTGGGGCTAGAGGTGGAAGTGGTGGTGTTCAGCAGGAACAAGCGGCGAGGAAGGTGGCGGAAGCGGGGGCGGAGACAAACGTCAGGGGCGGGTGGCGGAGGCGGTTCCTAGCGATGGAGCAGGCGGCGGAGTCAAAGGCGGACGCCGGAGGCAGAAGTAAACGGCGGAGGTGGGCAGTAGGTTGACAATGGAGACAGTGGCGGGTGGCTGAAGTGACGGTTGAGGAGGGCGGGAGTGATGAACAGAGGGGACAGGTGGCTGAGGCTGGAGTTGCGGCGGAGGTGAAAGTGGGCGGCGGCGACGGTGGCGGAGGCGGGCAGTGTGAGATGGGACCAGTTGTGGGCGGCAGAAGCAGGAACTGGGACAGGTGGCAAATTCTAAGGCGGTGGTTGGCAACAGAGGAGACGGAGCTGGGGACTGAGAGTGCAGGCAGGGGGGTGGTAGGTGTGAATGCGGGTAGCGGGGACCTACGACTCAAGGGGGTAGGAGAGGAGCGAGCAGTTCTGGTAGGTGGGCGGGACGAGGGACGGAAGGCGGGTCCTGGCGGGTCCATGCGGGGGAGGCAGGACAGGGTCATTGGGGCACAGAGCCATCGCCGCTCCACGCAACCCGCTCGATAATTCCGGCACGCTGCGCTGGGGGCTGGGGATGGAGGACGAGGGATTACGGAACGCATGAGGGCGGGCCGCAGCCATTGTGGAGGGGATAAAAGCACGTTCAGGGCAGATCGTTTCAGCTCCATTGTTTTTCGCGTCACGCACATAACTGATTCTCTTAGATAGCTGCGGTTTCACTCCGTCCGTAGCCTGATTCTTATTATTCAGACCACCTGCATTTGAATGTATCAACTGCGTTTCGAGTCGAAATTTTATTTGAAAAGCAAATCAATTGCATTACTTGATACTGTAATGGGCTCTTGATAAGTGCGTTTGATGTCCTCGTGGAGAAATTCCAAATCAATCGGAAATGGGTTTAACATGCAAAGTCTAGGGTTGTGTTTTGAGAAGAATTGGCTACATTTTCCCCTCACCAAAGAATCCCAAATAAAACGGGTTTAAAGAATCCCTTAAAAAAACTTAGCGCATACACAAAAATTTAATTATGTTATTGCTTTTTTTTCAAATAAAATAACAAACCATATAATTTTATATACGGATAATTTTATTCGGGTTGTTAGAATACGTAAATTGAATTATCACAAATACGTACAAACAAATTCAAAAAACAAAAGAAATACAAAATAAAATAAACTTACAATAAAATATAAAATTAATTTGCAAGTGTTGACAACGACATTGACATAAACAAATACAAAATAAAATTACAGAAAAAAAAGAAAACTTGTTTTGCAACTTTGCTACGTGTTACGCATTTGTACTTTATTTCGCAGGTATAGTAACATTAACGAAAATTGTATTATTTGTAACTATTATGTGAGTTACAAGTCTTAAAATTAAAGGAGAAGGAATTATTTCTTGGACCCATTAATACTTGCCAGTTTTGAATATGTTTCATTTCGACTGTTCGAAGGATGAACATTTGTATTATATACGGATCAAAAGTAGGAATTAATACTTCCAATTAAACTCAAAATATGGAAGCGCTGGTAAATAGTGATGGTAAAAAGATGAAAAGAATTAAGACGGGACCTCATAAAGGCAACCTGAGAGACTGAAGTTGTGAGTGAATTAAAGTAAAGGGCATTAATATGTGACAAAAGCGAGGAGTTGAGATTTCGAAGGTCGGAAACCGTCCAAAATCGTTCAAGAGAGTACAGGTGCCGAATCCACTCCTTGGTGAGAGGTTGTCGATGAAGAGGGCGTAGCTATAAAGAGACGGAGTGACACAACACCCCGAGAACGTGATACAGTCATCCTGAAACTTAGAAATATTGAATGGACATCATTTTTAAATGGGCATACATGTATCACGAGATAAGATAATAACTAATAATAGTATTGCATGGTGCAATAGAAATTTACATTTTATGAAAATCGACAGTTTTAATAAAGGTTTTTTAAATTACCTATCGTATTCGAAAACAAATTTAAATCACATAGAGATTCGGGCATAGCGAATGGCAGATTTTGATATTTTCAAGAGATACAAATATGTCTGTATCTACATATAATTTGTAATAAAGCAAAACAAGTATTTTATAATTGTGCATTGGTAGGATTAAATGTAGATATTGCTTTTCTGTTACGAATGTTTGGTTCGGATCAACGTTTGAAGATTCTTTGGCTGTTAGTCTGAAGATCTCCCCTAACTCCTGTTACATCGTGCTGCAATAGGGAGCGTTGGACGAGTTGGCAAAGCCCATTAGATGCTCTCCAGTAATCATCTGCAGTTCACATTGCAGTTATTCCGAAAGGGCATCTGTTGCACACATCAGGCTTCTCAGGGATTTCAGCCTTTCGTGCTCTGCTCGACACATTAAGAGAGACACAAACGTTTTACCTAATATTTGAAGGGTATATGACAGGTTTCATGTACGCGTTGCTTTCACCTCTGCTACCGATTGTTCCAAAATGTCTGAAGTTTGATTCAGTAGACTGCAAAATCTTCTGATGCAAATTCATGGCAACGTTCTGTCGCAATGACCCAAAAATGTTTTTTAACACTACGCATTCTCATGATACCGTGAATAAGCCTGGAGAAATTGTCTCTAGCAATAGTTTGGACAAGAATGAACTCCATAACTTATGATTCGTAACGAAATCAGGGAACCAGCATATAGCAAATGTTGACCAAATGTGCACTTTTAAAACCATTCAGTGAATATTTCAGAATTGTATATATTAAATCCATAAAGTTTAACTTCATTGAAGATATTGTAAAATTTGGTTTCCAATTGTATACTAATTCGTAGTATACCCATGAGATTTGTGTAAATGGGAAACACTATAAAACTCCTTTGAAAAAAGCAGCAGTGAGTATACATAATAATAAAGGAATATCTTTCTCTGAGAAGGATTAATTTTTGCTTTTGTGTCATCTCACACTCTGAACATCGCTGATTTATTACACCCAACTCTAAACTTAGTATAAACTGTCCTGCCCTTTTTAAAACTGCAGGTGAAACTGTAGAAGTGTGAGGGAAAACTTCATTATCGAGGTCACGCCCTTTACCTCTTATAATTTTTGTCCAAATTATTTTTAATTAGAAAAAAAATTAAAAACAAACATTTTAATAACGCCATTTCGCTTGCATGTATTATGTCGGAAGTTTACGCTCCTGATTAATGATTCCATAGACTTTCATCAACCAGCTTGGAATACCCGAAAGAAGCCCACTTGTTTACACCGACCTTGTATAAATAACACGCGCCTACATTACTTATGTTTGGTAAACCTCCGAAGACGTGTAAGTTTCCTCCGGAATTGCGAGCTCCCCTCCGATGCGGGCTGCCTTAAATTCCCACAACCGACCGCCCGCGAACCACTACGCCGCGGAGACGGAGGCGAAGTATCGAAACGAAGCGTCTACTTTAGTTTCGCGAGTGTCGCGTGCGCTGAATAATGTAAGCGCGCGCGCGCCGCCCCCGGCTCCGTCTTCGCCTCCGACTTCCCCTCCATTTCCCCTCTACTTCCCCTCCGCTCTCCCTCGCGTGCGTCGCTCGTGTCAACGCTGCGGCCGACGCCGTCGCTCTGCTACCAGCCCTGTCTCTGAAGGCGTTCCCTGCACCGCAGCCACGCCCCCAAACTATCCCCGCTCCCACACGCGCTGCCGCGTACTTCCCATAGCCTCCGCTGTTGTCGCCATCAAATTTAACGTCTCCTCGAACGCCAACGTTATGACTACCGCCAATACCATCATCACTTCTGCCTCCATCAACACCATTATCACTACCACCACCATCATCATTGTCATCTCCGCCACGACGATCATCACCACCAACACCATCATTACTTCCACCGCGACCACCACAATCATCACTGCCAACACCACCAACACCATCACCGTCACCTTCAACCACCGTCATCATTTCCACCACCACTACCACCACAACACCGTCATCATTTACACCACCAACGCCATGATAACTGCCACCACCATTACCATCGCCATTACCACCAATATCATCACCATCACTGCCACCGGTTACCACCTCCCCTACCCCCGCCGACACCATAATCTGTGCCATCGCCTTCGCCGCTGCCACCTTCGCCACCGCTACCGCCACCGCCACCACCACAACCATCATCATAACCACCACCATCACTGCCACCTCTTCCAGCAACATCACCACCACTCACGCCACAGCATCCGCCTCCGCCGCCACCAACAACGCCGTCATTGCCACCCCACCGTTACCACAATACCGTCACCGCCACCACTACTATCACCGCCACCGCCACCACCACCACCGCCGCTGCTACCAGCATCACCGCCGCCGCTACCACCGCCGACACCTTCACCACCAACACCACCACCGCCACCGGCACGGCCGCCACCGCCACCACCACCACCATCGCCGCCACCGCCACCGCCGCCGCCTCCACAACCGTCGCCACCACAACTGCCGACACCACAGCCACCACCACCATCAAAATCACCACCACCACCATCAAAATCACCATAACCACCACCGCCGCCGCCGCCCTCACCATCGCCACTACTACCACCACCGTGCCCGCCGCCTTCCTCGTCCCCGCCCTGGCCCCCTCCTCCGTCCCCCTCCTCCACCCGCTCTGCCGCGTGCGCGCCTGAAGAGGCGCTGATGGCAGCCGGCGGCGTCGCGACGTCGGCCTTTGAATAATTCCAAACGTCGTCACGAAGCGCTGCGCACGCCGCGAGGTGCGGTGCGGTGGCGGCACGAGGATCTGCTGAAAAAGGGCGAACTTCAGCCGCTACCTCCCAAATTAAATCGCTTTGCGTGGAGGAGGTGCGTTCGCTGGAATGGTAGGCAGGTGGAATGAACCGGCTGCGAAAAAAAAAGTTGTGGAGAGCGTCGCCAACTCCATCGCACGAGTCGCGTTCACACGTGAGAAGATGTGTCAAGTTGATGCGACATTCATCATTTTATAGCTTATGTGGTATAATTTAAGAATTGTTGATAACTAGGGAACGGATTTTAATGAATGTCACTTTTTTCTTTTCACTTTAGAAAAATGCCGTTTAGTACTGTAATTCGTTTTATGTTATGACAAAAGGAAGTGACCCATTTGTATAGGTCATTATTTTGCATTTTCTGGCGATTTCGATTAATAAGTCATTTTTTACATTTCCCGTCATTTTTAATGCATTTTTTGCTGATTGCATCGATTTTAATGTTATTTTTAATAGTGCTTACTTCAAATAATATTTACGAGATGCAATAAATGTTCTTCACAGAATTATTCAGTAGCCTATTCGATTTGTTCGCTCAGAAATAGTTTCGACAGCCGTTGTACGTAATTCATGTGACGTATATCAGCGCCATTGGCGGTTCGGCCGATTTCGAGGTAACTAAAGACAGACTTGCTGGTAAAGAACTGTCCAAACCAAAAGTTTACATGCCGAGTTCACTCGAGCGAATGGAAGAAGACTCGATAACATCAGGAACGTATCCAATAGCTTGAGTTGTTCATCCGAACTGGTTGTGAAAAGATTTTTTACGTAATTTTTCTTTGGTTTTATGGCATTTTTAAAGCATTTTAAGAGAATTTTATTGATAATTTTTGGAGATGTTTTAGGTCATCAAAATCTGCCCTGTATTGATAACCTACAAAATTTCCACTTTGTTTCTATGCGAAACAGATGTTTTTATTTTGAGTTGGGAGTATCAACGGACCGGTGCAATTGTGCATCTTTAATTGATGATTTTGAGAAAATGTCTTCAGAAAATCGTAAATGATGGTTCTCGGAGTGTTTTGAGAAAATCTGAGATCATAAAATACGTCCAGTTATTCGCTGAAGGGAGTTGATATTCGAATGCGATAATTTACCGTTTTCCGTGTATAAATTCTTGAGGTCGAAAGTGGGATTGTTCAGCGTTAACTCATGGCGTGCACCAGTAAGGAATTTGAATGTCAGATTTCTTTTAGTACGTTGTTATATTTATAACACTTTTTGTATTATAAATTTTCTCCATACAATATCCAAACCCGACATCGTTCGCGGATTCTCAGTGATGGAGAAGACGATGATAATCCGTCGTTAAAATAAAGTTAAAAAATGAAGAATCTGTATGTTTGATGTCTGCGCATACCAGACATTCAGTACTATCAAACAAGCTTCTCCGTCACTATTTCGTAAAATATCTCATGGATTAATGGAAATATCACAGGATGCCCCAGATTGTACCACAGGATTGCACCATAATCTTTCCCGAATAATTTCGGTATTCTCGAGCCTGTCTCAAGTGTCTCGAATGACACTCTTTCCCTCCGGCTTCTTAGGGCTGCTCCGATTGATTGATTGATTTTTTCATGTTTCCGGGCGCGTCAACTGCTCTGGTCATGAGTGTAGTGTAGTGCATGTTTTTTTCTCGGGAGATGACGGCGATCTTCCCCCGCTGGATGATTAGATCCGGCGCCGACCTACCGTCGGCTAGTGGGATTTCCCCCTAACCAGGACTCTCCCACCAACGAGGTACCGCTCCAGCCGGGACAAGCTCTAAGCTCCCGACCGGTCTCCCGGGATATGTGGTAGTGTAGTGCACGTTAGTGTAAGTTTGTGTGTAAGGGGAGAGGACAGGACAAGGAAGAGGAAGGACAGATCGCGCGCGGTCCGTGGCCCGTTTGATAGAGTACTGCTCCGGCATTCGCCTGGTGTTGATCGGAGGGCTGCTCCGAAAGATACAGGTTTTCCATAGTGTCCTTCCACTGACAACGAGACGCGGGGATTGCAGTAAAGAAACCACAGATGGCAACATACGTTCGAAATGAAACGGCTTCGCGCGTAGATGCGAGTTGGCTGGCGCTGAGTCGGGCAGGAGCAAGAGCGAAGAGTGGGGGGTGGGAGCGGAGGGAAGGAGGGGGGCGTTGGAGGAGCGATGCTGGCTCTGCGCGGAGGATGTCACTGGAGCTGTGGGAGGCGCGCGCGCGCGCAGCCTGCGTTGCGGTGGCCGGTTGCCTTCCCGGAATGCGCGCCGCAGCGGTCGGGCGCTCAGGTTCGCTTCCGCGTGGCGGGATGGGCCCGCGGTTTCGTCCTATCTGTGCGTCGTTAAAGGTCGGTTTGAATTGCTTCTCGGTCATTTAGTACTCTGCGATAGGTAACAATGGCGGTAACGACAACAATAATAAAATTAGTTACAATTAAATTAATAATAATAATAATTATTATTATTATTATCATTATTATTTGAAATTATTTACTATAAAATTAAGTTAGAATATACAGTATAAGCAAACAAACAAAACCATCTCCTTAAAATATAAAAATGAATGTGGAAATTTAAACTGAAATATAAGAACAAGTCGGTTTTATCGACTTATATCAAGTAATAATAATAATAATAATAATAATAATAATAATAATAATAATAATAATAATAATAATAATAATAATAATAATAATTTCATCCTTTCGTTACTTTTCATTTACTCTTTATTTATCTTCTCTTCCCTATCTACAAATCTATGTATCTTTGTTTCTTTTCCATTCACTCATTCGATCATTTGAATGATGAAACTAAAGGCGACGTGGGTTATGTGAAATGATCTGCAGCCTACGTTTTAGGGGCTTCTTATTGGTTCTATGGAGCTTGTTTATCCAAATCTATTTATTTATTTATTTATTCATCAAAAACAGTCAAAAACTGTATGTGACGCCTCTTTCATTAACTAACTTAATGTTATTATTCATTCCCTTCATCTTTTCCCACTTAAATCTTCCTTGGAATTAATTTCAAAACCATTTTGCCCTGAACAATAATATGTAAAATAATAATACAATAATTTAATTATTTTGTTACTATTAATATTTAGTGGTCAGATAATTTGGCGAACAGAGCTCAGAAGGAAAATAAAATAAAACGTATAGGCGAAGAATTATAGAATGCAGAAGCAAGAAGCAGAAAAAGTAATAGTAGATGAACAATAAGCAAGGTGAAGAAGTCATTAAAATCAGATGTAACAAAGGAGGTAACATTCACTGCAGAAGAGGAAGATAAAAGAAGCCGCAGAGTTTACATTTTATTTACAGACATAGTCCTCTTCTAATTACTAAAGAAGTTTTACGAACAAACTTTTCAAGAGAAGAAAAATTGTCTGAAGAATTGTAAAATTAACAGGCATGTCGCTCACTTCGGGCACGTACGGTCGCTTCAGAATTATTAATGATCTTTGCTTATGTATTCATGACACTTAAGACTCGTAACTACGGGATTCTATTGGGATTCATTTGGATTCAGTTTGATGTGTCGTGGCACCGTTTTCATACATAGCAGGGCAGTTACTTTTGAATCGATAGTAAATTTTATTTCTTTACGTAGTAAGAAAAACTTTATATTCTAGTTTGGTACCAAACTATAATTTGAAATCTTTTTGCTCCAGTCTATTTTGTGAGCGCGGATTTTCGTTTTTTTCTTATGTTAGAACGTGACATTTTTGTGCCCATGTGGCTTTTGTTACTTGTACGAACGACGCGTCTGTTCACTGCGCTTGACGCGCAAAAAGTGCATTAATTGTGTTTTAGCACCCTCTCAGAATCGGGGGAATTTCTAGGAAATGAAGTGAATTTTTCGTACTTCACAAACATGTGTTCTATTAACGTGTCTTCTAAGTGTATGGCGTAATAAAATATATAAAATTGATCTTTCTTATTTAAGTAGTGAAATCTGTAGGAAATTTGATAGATCGTATAATTAATAAGGAAGAACAAAAGAGAAAGTATGTTTCTTTCTGTATCTTCTGCCAAAAGGGATTTACTACGGCAATGATTTAACCATTAACCTAGTGCCTTCCTGTCAAAATACCATGAATAGCAGAATATGTCCTTCCCTTTTTCTACTTAGATTTTCTGAGCAAACTGTTGATTTGTTTTGTTGTTTTTAATTGAAAATGTAGAAATTAAAGCGGAATTGGGTTAATTAGAAAACCTGAAACTATGTTTGAAACCTTGAACTATATTAAAGAATTTTTCTATTTATTAGTTTTCAACTATTTTTGTAAAATTTATGTATAAGTTTTCGGGTAATGTTTTTTCCAAGACATGCTAAAACGCATTGATTTATCACGGATACATATTATTTCTCATTACTACAATATGGCACAGAAATGAGGTAATGTATAGCCATTTTAGCGAAATGTTGATTTGAATATAAATAATGGCCAATGAATATAATGCAAATAAACTGGCAAATTTCGTTATAACGGGGGTAGTGATATTAATTTGCGAAAATGGAGGCTATGTCACAGAATCGTGAAGCGTCTTTTATCTCCCATTGACTTAACAATGAACTGAATTATCTCTAAATGAAATGGAGGTTTATGGTGGTAAAGGTGATAATAAACTGGATTTAATAGTGGAAACGGTACAACTCCGGAAAAGTCTTTGGCGATCTCGATGGTTGTCATGTTCCATAGATCCAAATAAAAAAGGGCGTCTTGTACAGCATAGCATACGGCAATCGATTCATTGTTCACGTTGTGTTCATATAATAATAATAATAATAATAATAATAATAATAATAATAATAATAATAATAATAATAATAATAATAATAATAATAATAATAATAATAATAATGAACCTACAGGAATCCCTATCGGGGTAAAACCGGGTTAGCTCTCATTATCGGATGAGCTACAGCTGCTGCTGGTTATTATCGTTATGTTATCACTAATTTACTACTAATCTTATTTAGTTTCCTTTACAAGTTTTGCACTGCTCATATGCAGACGCACAAAAGTGATGCGAAACTCGAACTTCTTATGCGCCTAAGATTGATAGTGCAGTCGATATTGATGTAACGTTCCTCCGCGCAAAAACTCCCAAAATGACTGGCATTCTCGATGCTTTTTATCGAGACGGCCAACGAGGGAGCTGTGCGCTCCAGTGCCGGTCCCGTCTCCCGAGACGTGGAGGTCGGTGCTTTAGTTTGGTGCGGCCGAAAGAGCAGTCAGCGAGTCCGCCTGCCTTCCTGGGGCGTCGTGTGCACTCCGTGCGGCGCGGGGCGGCGGCGCGGGCCCCGGCATTCCAGGGCCCAAGTCGACCGCGCCACGGCGCGCACATATCCTCCGCGCGGCTGCGCAATATCCGGGCGCTGTCCGCGGGAGGCCCACTTCCCAGCCTCGGCCCGGCCCGGCCCTCCTCGCTCGTTTCTCGACGCCCCGCCACGCCCCGCCGCCGGCACCCTTTACGGACGCTTTCTCGCCGCTACGCTCCGCCTTGGCCTCTTGCGCGCCCCCGCTCGTTGCCGCCGAGTCGTGACACTTTGCATCTCGATCCGACCTGTCCAGTCCTGTCTCGTGCTATCCCGTCCTGGCCTGGACTGGACAGGACGTCCCGTTCCGTCCGGTCTCGTCTTATCTCGTCCCGTCTCGCCCCGTCGCGTCCCGTCCCGTTCCGTCCCGTCCCGTCCCGTCCCATCCCATCCCGTCCCGTCCCGTCCCGTCCCGTCCCGTCCGTCCCATCCGTCCCGTCTCATCCCGTCCGTCCAGACCCGTCCCGACCCGTCCCGACCCGACCACGACCCGACCCGTTCCGACCCGTTCCGACCCGTTCGACCCGTTCCCACCCGTTCCGACCCGTTTCGACGCGTTCCGACCCGTTCAGTCCCGTCCCGACCCGACCCGACCCGACCCGACCGACCCGACCCGATCCGACCCGACCCGACCCGACCCGACCCGACCCGACCCGACTCGATCCGACTCGACCCGACCCGACCGAAATCATCAGTTTTCATCCTCCTCCCTGTCCCGTCTTATCCAGTCATATCTTCCCCGCTGCCCCCCCCCCGCCCGCTGCGTTCCGCTCCGCCCCGCACCGCTTCCCACACACCGCTCACTCGCCCCGCCTCTCCCCGTTTTGCCCCAGCCCTTAATTTCCACCCACCGAGGGCACTCACGCACCTCACTGTAGTGTTTATCGCGACCCGGACCACCACACCCCTTCTCAAATTCCCCTTCTCTAACCTCTACGTCTATCCCAACCGTTGCGGACTCTCCGTCTCGCCCCTGCTTTTCTCCGTCTCTTACCGTGCCTATCTCTTTTAGACTCGTTCACCCTCTCTTTAACACTGTTTCTTGTCTCGCCCCGTTCCTATCTCTCGTCCCCACGCACTACGTCGCCATTGCTCCTGCTGTATCACTCCCTCCATCGTTTCCGCCCGTCCGCCCACGCATTCGGGGAAGGACGCGCGCGTGTGAGCGGAGCGGCGTGCAGCGGGGCGCGGCAAAGAGTAGCGGAAACAGACACGCCGTTTCCGGTTGCCGGAGCCGTTAAGACTCCAAAAGACCGACGCGGAAAATACGCAGCCTACGCGGATTGGCCGCAGCGGAAGTTTTGCGTCACGTATTGCCTTATGAGCACGTTCAAACCTGCGCGGCAGGCGAGCGTCGGGGCAAGGAATTGGCAGCCATTAATCGGCGGCGAAATTTGTAACGCAGTCAGACGCGTTTCTTCCACTGCAGCTCGAGTTTCGCGGAAGTCCGCCCGTGTTCGGGAGTCTTCGCACCCTTCTGAGTCGAGCGACCTTGCCAACCGTGACCAAACGCTGACTCATAATTGACGCTCCGGTGTGAACGGTCCCGAAAATTCCGCGGCCGCGTCTAGCTCGGAACTTTCCGCGCCGCACCCGCTGCGTATCTATCGCGCCAGTCTGTGGGAGCCTTTAGAGTTTTCACAGCCACGGCGCCACCGTGGGATGGCGCCGTAACGTGGGCGCTGCTCGTCCACCATCGAACCGCCATTTGAAAGAATTTTTTACCTTTCCAAGGCTCGAGTCTGTTTTTATTTCCTAATTCACAAACATACACGTCTGTGGCCCAAAATTTGGAGGGGAGAGAGGGTTCTAAGTAATTAAATAATCTAAGTCCTCCCCCCTCCCACTTCCTGCCCCCCTCCGCAACTACCACTTGTGCGCACGCCAGTGAACATTATGATTGCAGTTGATTTCGATAATAATAGTTCTCATATATTCTCAAATAAATACTACTTTCATTTTCGTTTTCTTTTCCAACCCTATTCTTTCGGCTGAAAGTAAGACCTTCGTGCACTTGCTCGGAGCGGTGTAGGGCGGACAAGGGCCGCTTGGCGCCGCGCCAGCCCCCAGCGCCAAAAGAATTTCCTCGGCGCTCGAACGCGGCATATCAGGTGCTCGGGCAGCGCGGACCGCCTCTGCCCCGGGGCGGGCGCACTGGACGGAAGTGCGGCCGGCGCTGTGAGGAGCCGCATCCGGTACCGCCCTCTCCCCCCGGGGGGCCAACCCCCCCCCGGCGCCGTCGGCCTGGAGCTCGCTCTCATGAAGAATTCAAAGTATGAAGCCGCGGTTTCGCCATGTTTCCCGAATTCCGAAGCGGCCGCTGCGCCGTTGGCCGTCGCCGCCGCTGCCCCGCCCTCCGACCCTGCGGCTGCCCCTCGGCCACGCCCCCCTCTCCACCCCCAACGCGGCTCGGCTGTTTAGACGCGTTTACCGGGGGGATTGGGCCTGTTGGGTGACGGGGACGAAGTACGTACGTAGAGCACTCGATTGATTCATTGTTATACTGTTTTTTTTATGTGGGATCTGTGGGTAATATATCCAAGATGAAATTCGACACGGCGTCTTTATTGGTCCTGCTGCAAGATGTCGCATGCCGTATCAATCACTGCTGCAGATCAAGCGACTCTAGCGGCAGGACTGTGAATGTCGCAAAACGTCGTGCCGAATTCCGTCTTAGAGAGAATTCCCCTCTCCCCGCGGCTCGGCTGTTTAGACGCGTTGACCGGGGGGATTGGGCCTGTTGGGTGACGGGGACGAAGTACGTACGTAGAGCACTCGATTGATTCATTGTTATACTGTTTTTTTTTTATGTGGCATCTGTGGGTAGTATCTCCAATATGGAATTCGGCACGACATTTTGCGTCTTTATTGGTCCTGCCGCAAGATGCCGCATGCAGTGCTGCAGATCAAGCGACTCTAGCGGCTGGACTGTGAATGTCGCAAAACGTCGTGCCGAATTCCGTCTTAAGAGATGCTACCCACAGATGTCACTTTAGAAAAACCCATGTATAGTGATTCCGGGCGCGTCAACTAGTGAGGTCATTAGTCCCGTAAGTATAATGCATGTTTTTCATCGAGAGGTGGCGGTGATATTCCAACACTAGATGGCGAGATCCGGCGCAGACTTGTCGTCAACTAGCAGGGTTTCCCCAACTAGGTATCTCTCGCCTACGGGGCACCGCCCCAGCTGGGACAAGTTGTAAGTCACCGACCGATCTCCCGGAATATGTGGTAGCGAAGTGCATGTTAGTGTATGTGTGTGTAAGGGGAGAGGATAGGGCAAGGAAGAGGAAGGACAGATCGCGCGCGGTCCGTGGCCCGTTTAGTAGGGTACTGCTCCGGCATTCGCCTGGTGTTGATCGCAGAAATCACGGAAAACTACCGATCAGAGCAGCCGGCCGCTAGGATTCTCCTCCTGACAGCGACTGAATTCAACCTAAGTGAAAAACGAGTGTCGAAAATCCTGCCGCAGTCGGGACTCGAACCTAGGACCTCGCGGTCAGAGGCACTGCAGTGACATTAGTTGATGCACTGAGTCACCGCTCCCGGTACAGCACCGGAAGAAGGTGGCGTTCATACATGTACGTTGTAATATTATATATGTATGCATGTATTTGGCATTAGGGGTCGGATTAATTCGACTTTCGCCAGCTTGCGGTGTTCCCAGGACCGGCACCTATTTTATTAATTCTCCACTCCTGGTGGTAAGACATCTTGCTTGCGTTGCATATTTCATTCGCCGTAGTCAGCGTACTAGACCTGCTTGAGCTTTTCTTTTATCACAATGCTATAGAAACTGAGACGTAACTCTTGGGGTTGGCAAGTCAAAAAGTGTTTCGCTGAGGCTTTTGTAATGGATGCCGTTCCCTAGAGAACACTAACTGACTTACTTTAACTTAAACTCTCATATCAAGGGATTTGCCTTCCTCTCATTACGGGTGAAAAAATAAGCTAACTCTTACTCTGCTTTGAACTCCCATCCTCGTTAGTCTTCCTTTTCTTGTGCAAAATAGTCATGTCGTGTGTAGGGAAACAATGAAGCAGACCAAATGAAGCATCAGTAGTTAACAATAAACGACTGAGAATACTGATAAGCTACTCGACGGACCGACCGACCAATGCTTACTTCATCACCGGATACTGATTGTGTCACACACTAACACTGTACTTGCGCCGACCTATTGTACTACCAGTACATACGCCGGGTGCGCGGAATGCCGACTCCTGTACTACGCTTACGGGACTAATGATATAATACGTTGATGGACGCGAAATCTATACTTACCCCGTGAAATGAATGCGCGAGGCATCGAAAAATGAAGCAAGTAATTATGAATTGGAATGAAGAAGCAACCCATTATACATTATACCTTCTACGACATAATATTATCATTACACAAACGTACATTTTGGTTTTCGTAGGTCTTAGTTTTTCTAGAATTGTTATCAACTTTTTGATCGAAATTTGTTCTTAGTTTTCGCACATTTACTCGGAGATTGTGCAGTTACGGATGATCCACCAGACCAGGATTAAACACAATTTTATTTTTACAGATCATACATAGTCTAGTACATGTAACACTTTACATATGTATTGACGGCTTACATTCTAAATTACCTAAAATTAAACTAAAAACTAATTCGGGTGAGGAAATCTTTTCCAGACACCTCTAAAAACAATCTATTTCTGCAAATTTGGTTAGGAATGCCTGGTATGGATATCTAGTTTTTAATCTGGTTCTATGAGAAGTTTTCCGGAGTCTGAAGTTGTCTAGGTGTGGAATTTGAGGTATGGAGTGATAGAACTGGGTTGAGAGATATGTCATATGGTGTTGTATGGAGTCAATTTGAAATTCTTTGTGGAGCTGTGAGTTTGAGACAAACCAAGGAGCATTTGTGATAGTTCTGAGAAACTGGTTTTGGACTATTTGGTGCTTGTTTAGGTTTGTTCTTGCATAGGAGATCCAAACTGGGCAGGCGTAAAGGAGGAGTGGTCTAATGATACTTTTATAGATGGATATAACGGTTGGGAGTGGGAGGTGTGAAGATCGATTAATGATGGGTTTTAGTTAGTGTATCTTATTTTTTGCTTGCTGTATTTTACTATTGATGTGTTGGTTCCAGTTCAGTTTAGTATCCATGTTTAGACGGAGATATTTGACGGTACTATTTGGAGGGAGCCTGTTAATGGACTCATTATTTATTGTGAGCGGTGCTGGAGGTGTATAGGGTCTTAAAGTGAATATTTTAATAGCTGTTTTGGTGGGATTCAGTTTTATTTTTAAATATGCTGCCCAACTGTCTATAAACACGAAATGGCCACACCGGCAGAAAAGGGAGCCGGCGCATATTCCATTAAAACGCAAAGGAAGCCCGAAAACAAAAACTGAGACAGAAAAACAGAAAGAAAGGTAGGGAAAAATTGTGGATAAGCCGACAAAATTCCGGATATTCTCGTACACTAGACACTACACAGTTCTTGTACACTAGACTGCGGCCCACGAAAATCCTGTGCATTGAGAACATGCTCGAGAAAGGAAACGACTCTCATACCCAATAATCGTACTACAAACAGCTATATTGATAGAAACTTTCTTCCTTAAGAGCGCTATTATCCGCGGTTTGTATTTCAAAATATCAACAATCGGATCGTGTTCTATTGTGTTTCTCCTGTTTGTTGAACTCACCAACACTAGTCTGCCCGGGCGAGCCTCATGGGACCTTACGTTCGTGGGTGTGAAGTTTGGGGACAGGCGGTTTTGCATTACAAATTCATCGAGTTCCTAGGAATGACTGATGTTCTTACTTTCCTTCCCTTCCCACAAAGACGGGAATCCCGTCACAAATGCAATATTTAAATTTTCCAAGACCCGTTTCTTGTCCTGAGTCGGTAAAACTAACACTTAGTAGCCAGTGAGATTTGAGAGAATGAAGACTGATTTGATCCTTTGAAGTCCCATTACTGAGAAATTCATTGCTATCACTCCGTTCTCTCTGTTCACTTAACTTCCTCAAACTTTATTGCCACATAGCGGAACTGCAGAAGAATGCATTGACGAAATAAATTAATTTTAAAATAAATACTATTGTTGACAATGACAACGCCTTCAATCATTTCAATTATGTGAATGTCAACTACAACTCACCACTGAATCAATATGCATTGACGAACTGAGCACACGGGTGTAACCTGCAGTTATGTTGCCATCAGTAGCTGAACAAACGCTGTGAACGTACATCCTTGTTAGAGTAATATTTGGATAATACCTGTGATATCACTTTCCGTGGTGGCATTGGCAGTAATAGCGTCGATGGTATTGTCCACGGCAACGGTGGAAGTAATAGCGACAGTGACAGTAGGCCTGATAACGGCGGTGGCACTTTCCGCAACGATGATATTTTCCATGGCGATGGAGGCAATAACAGTGGGGGAGGCATTTTGTGCGACAGTAGTAATATTGGCACCCTTTCTGCTGGGTGATGACAGTAATAGTGGCATACTTTCTGCTGCTGTGGTGAGAGTAATATCGGCGCATTTTCCGCGAGAGTGATAGCAATAATATTGGTACCCTTTCCGCGAGAGCGAAGGCAGTAATATTGGCACCCTTTCTGCTGGAGTGATGGCAATAATAGTGGCGTACTTTCCGCTGCTGTGATGACAGTAATATCGGCGACATTATCGCAAGAATGATAGCAATAATATTGGTACCCTTTCCGCGAGAGTGATGGCAGTAATACCGGCGCCCTCTCCGCTAGAGTAATGACAGAAATATCGGCAGCAGTACTTTCAGAGGCGGTGGTGGCAGTAATAATAGCGGCATTACTTTCGGAGGCGGCGTGGAGGTGGCAGTAATTGCGGCGTGCTTTCCGTTACTGTGGTGGAAGTAATTTCGACGTCAGTACTTTCGGACGCAGCACTGGCAATAATAGTGGCGTACTTTGCGGGGAGCTGGTAGCACTAATATCGGCGATAGCAATTTCGGCTACGGTGGTGGCTGTAATAGCGAAATAATTTCCGCGGAGGTGGTGGCAGTAACATCGGCGGTAGCACTTTCGGAGGCAGCGATGGCAATAGTAGCGGCGTTCTTCTCGTGGAGATGGTGTGATAGGCTAACTAAATAATATAATTTATTTCTAAGCAATTCGCCATCACGGTAGAAATATTAAAAATTTTCACAAGATATTCCATCGCAATGCGGCCGAACTTAACGAGCAAGAAAGTTCCGGAAAATCATTCGCATAGGATTGATTGATATTTTCGTGTTTCCGGGCGCGTCAACTGCTTTGGTCATTAGTCCCATTAGTGTAGTGCATGTTTTTTCTCGGGAGATGGTGGTGATGTTCCCCCGCTGGATGGCGAGATCCGGCGCCGACCTACCGTCGGCTAGTGGGGTTTCCCCCTAACCAAGACTCTCCCACCAGCGGGGCACCGCCCCAGCCGGGACAAGCTCTAAGCTCCCGACCGGTCTCCCGGAATATGTGGTAATGTAGTGCATGTTAGTGTAAGTGTGTGTAAGGGGAGAGGCTAGGACAAGGAAGAGGAAGGACAGATCGCGCGCGGTCCGTGTCCCGTTTGTTAGGGTACTGCTCCAGCATTCGCCTGGTGTTGATCGGAGAAACCACGGAAAACTACCGTCGCATAGGAAGAGACGTCACAATGGGGTCAGTAATACCAGTGGTAGCACATTCGGCGGCGGCGGCAAGAGAAGCGACGGCGGCGGCGGTGTGTGTGTGTCTCCCGCATCTCGCGGACTAATTCGGGCGCGCTCTTCCTTGGCCCGCGTGCCGCTCCGCGCGGGCGACGGCGGCGGCGGCGGCGGCGGCGGGCTGCTCGCCCGCGGGCGTTCGAAATAGCGTGGCGACGCCCGCGCCGCCAACGCCCCCGCCCCCGTCCGACTGCCGCCCACCCACGCCGCCGCCTCCCGCCTCCGGCCACTCGGCTGCCCGCTGGCCGACAAGCGGCGGCCCTCGCCTATTGTGCCAAAGGTCATGCCGTGTGAACTTACGTTATATTTGTAAGGGAAAGATGCTTTTTTAATTTAATATTATGCTGTGGGTTGAAAATAATAAACAGCATGACGCATAGTGTCCTTTACAAATTGGAATCCCAAGTATTTGATACAATATGCGTAAGCACTTTTTATAATTTAGAAATAAAAATGCTTATAACTAGTGTCACAAATCTTTGCTGTCCTTATAAAGTCATGTCCTTCAATTATTATTAATAATGTTAATAATAATAATACTTGGAATATACAAATTTTGCTTTTTTTCTTTAGTTTCTGTTTTTAATGAAAGTGGAGAAAATTGTTACAGGATATTAGGCGAACGTCAACTCGTAGTGTGGAAATAAGTGGAAAACAGAATGCCGTATAGTCCGTTTATTTGTATGAAATAAAAGTTCTTGAAAATAATAATTGATATTAAAATAATTAATTAAAAGTTGTGACTTTCTTTTCTTCTCGTTCATGGGACTTTCCTGGTGTTCAGGAATTAATTATCCCATTTAAAATGCTGGTTCTAAAACAAAAAGAAAAAAAGAATATACACTGTAAAGAGAGTGTTCTTTCAACCTCTAGTATTTCTAGTTCTCACACTAAAGAGAGAGTTGAATACTACCAGCTGACATAACCTGTAACAATAAGCTTGTGGAACGCAAGCTTTTCACACAGTTTGGATATGGGTCAAAAGTAATACCTGAAGGCCAAAGGAACCCGTCTTATCAGTAGCGAATGCTGTTGCGTACCAGTTGTGAAATTTTGGATCAGCTATGTAATGCGAGGGGTGGAGAGGGGAAATTCATGGTGAATTTGGATATAGTGAACCCTCGGTTATAGTGAACTTAAGTCACTGGTTCCGTTTCATTTACAATAAAAATAATCATGAGAAGATTCGTTTATAGTGAACCTGAACTTCAGCTAAATGGAGATATTCCATTTAATTTTGACATTATCGGATATAGTGAACCTCTGTTGTAGTGAACCAAACGTGTTAGTCCACAGAAGTTCGCTATAACCGGAGTCGACTGTATGTAAATATTAGAAAGAAAAACAAATTATAAAGAAAACTAAAATAAAATTTAATTTTTACATTAAATTTTTCATAATTCTACATAGAACCATGCTATTATAAATTTTAATTAATTTCAACATACGTAGTAAACTTAAACATTAGTTTTCCCAACATTGTGGAGGAGGCAATCACGGCTGCTCTTTAAGGACTCAAGGGCGGCACCCTCCCCAGGAATACCAACTTCGCGAAAAGTTGCAAAAGTTTTAAACTTTCAATAAATCGACTCGTTTAATTTGTGCATACCACCAGCGCAATTTTTGAGGATGAATTTAATTTTAAGTGTCCGATTATGCGGAAGATAAATGTTTTTGGAATGGGTAGCATCGTGGACTATCGGAAGTCCGTCCGTAGCTGGTGCAGGCGAGGCAATGGAAGCTTGAGGAAGGGTGGGGTACTGGGAGTTGGATGGGGGCTGCGTGCTTCTTTAGGGTAAACTCCGCGCCTATTAACTAAGCTAATGATACCGGCCCTTTCATCTGATTTCATAAATTACTGATGTTTTTTTCTAGAAATATTTTTTAAAAAATCCCTAATTTTCGCGTGAGCACAATTGTATGTACCCTTAATAAACGTAATATGTGTCATAGACAAGGATTGAAATCCCGACGCGTGTAAATCGATTATACACTACGTGCTATAGTTTTCTTCGTTCAAGAAATATCTTGAAGAGGTAAAACGTATGTGATAGTACGGACATTCACGCCGCCCCTCCTATTCGGAACCCACCTGCCTCCACTGGAGGGGGGAGGGGCAATTGTCTAGCATTCGAGAGATAAGTCTGAGTACCGTATAGAGATGGCAAGTTTTACCAAAACATCGATACATGGTTGTTTCGATACATTGCTAAAGGGTTTTCGACGTCGATGAAAACATCAATGTTTAAAACATCGATGTCTTCATTATAGACTAATAAACATGCTGTTTTCCTATCCATTTTTAATTGCAGTTCGTAAAAGGGATATATTTTATTCTTTGAATACCAGCATGTTTGTAGTATGTAAAAATTATTATCGAATGTAAAGAATAAAATTAACAATAAAGAACATGGTATATATCTATCGATTTCGTGTTTCACGGTCGATTTGTGCAATGACATGCCTGGCAATAACATACACTCACAACACGAGCAGCTCCCAAACTTTTCCAGATGCGAAAGGCGAAATGTGCATCGTAATAAAGAGGATGACGCAAAACAACGATATTGCTGTGAATTGTTGCTACTCTACAACGTGATTAAACTCCTTTATTTAAAATAAAATTTAAAAATTAAAAATTTTAAAATATGGATGTTTTTGCAACAAAATATAGATGTGAAGAAAACATCGAAAATTTAAAAAATATAATAATAATAATAATAATAATAATAATAATAATAATAATAATAATAATAACAACAATGACTTTATTTATGTGGCGAGACTCGGGCCATCAGGCCCGCTCTTCCGCCTAACCACGTAAAATAAAAAAAATATCGATGTGAAGAAAATATAGAAAGCAAAATATCGATGATTCGATGTTTCTGGTGGAAAACATCGATGTTTTAAAAACATCCATGTTTTTTTGCCATCCCTAGCAACGTAGCTGGAGCAGCCAGCTACAGCAGCAGCAGCTGCCGCCGCGTGACTCAGGCGCGGGGCACGGAGCACCGAACAGCGCGCAGTGACGACGCGCTGCGGGGCGTGGCGTGGCGTGGCGTGGCGGGGCGGGGCGGGGCGGGGCGGGGCGGGGCGGGGTGAGGGGGAGCGGGGCGGGGCGGGGGGGGGGGGGGGGGGGGGCGGGCGCCCTCGCCGTGAGTCAGCGCGCGGCCGCGTGCGCGCACGCGTGTCCGGGCGGCCGAAAAGGCGCGTTTGGGTCTCGCACGCGGCCTCGTGCCCGACGCACGCGTCAGCCGGTCCCAGGGGCTTCGAGTATTTCGAGGGAGGTTCGAACCCCCCAATCCCCGATGTTTCACGCGGGAATTTTTAACTAGAGTGTGGCCGGAATTTTTGTGTTGTAATATTTTAGGGTTTAATGTACAAAACACTACAAATAAGTATGGATTTATTTTTATTAAAGTTTATATATATATATATATATATATATATATATATATATATATATATATGAATTTATAACATAGAATATGTAATATTTTAAAATGGAAACATTTGGCGGTAGGCAGACGTAAACATGTATTATGTTTGGGATATAATTGAAAAATGATGTAAAACCTTTTATTTGTGAATTATTTTCTTACATACATAGATAGAAATACATACATCGATGGAAATTTTATTCTACAACTGAGCAGATGATGCCCGGTGGTAGAATATAGAAATACAAAAGTACATTATAATTATAAATACAATTACAAATAAAATAATAATCTATAAAAATCAATAAAAAACACATTTTTTTGTCATTTCCTAGATATTAAGATGGCATTTACATTCCTATACTACAGATTAAAATCCTGCCTTCTCCTTGGAACTGGGATTCTTTCTCTCTCATTGGAACGTTAAGAGTTTTGAAACGTTAAGTTTGGAACACAGTGTTTTAATTGTAGGATTTTATTTTACTTGTCTCATTCAACTACGAGACTTTCTTCATTGAATACAAACTATGCATATAGTAAAAATAAGTGATGATTTTAGGCAGCTGGCGAGTCCATTCTTTAATGTTTATATGAA
Source organism: Teleogryllus occipitalis (assembly GCA_011170035.1). NCBI lineage: Eukaryota > Metazoa > Arthropoda > Insecta > Orthoptera > Gryllidae > Teleogryllus > Teleogryllus occipitalis. The sequence goes on from BLKR01001744.1 coordinate 225,867, forward strand.
AATACATATTATCAGATTTAGTTCACTACTTTTCTTTAATAAGTTAATCATTTATCTTTCTTTGATCTGCTTTTTTCTCGGAAGACTCTACAACAGTTGCATCTTGTATTAGCCTGTATCTTGCGTTACACGAACCAACTCGTCGTCTCGTATGTACTTGCCCTAGAGTTATATGAAAAAGATGTGGTGGCATGGATCGCATTCTGCTTGGTTGTATTCTAGGCGAGTATACCGTAAATATGTTACTGGGTCTTATTAGGAATATTAATAATAATAATAATAATAATAATAATAATAGTAATAATAATAATAATAATAATAATAGTAATAATAATAATGCAGATAGATAACTCGTTTTAGGTAGTTTTGAATCATATAGGATCAATCTTACGTAGATATTACGAATTAAGAATGAAACGACCCATCTATCTGCATCATTAGACTCGGATCAGCAGGAAGAAATACCACAAGTCCAATAATAATAGATAATTTAAAACAACAAAATGTTCAATAATATGTAAAATATAGTTTACATATTATATATAATTATATATACATATTATATACAATTATTACATTTCAAATATATAATATATAAATATTATATATTTGTTTTTTTTAATAGTTAAAATTAAGTTTTCGACGAAAACTCAGTTTTAACTATTTTTCATTCTTGGTCACTTTGGTTGGAAGAACGTTCAATTTCAGGATATCTGAAAATTAAAACATGTATTTATTATAATGGTATGTTTTTCATTCAAAAATAAAATATCAGCCACGTTAAAACATCGAATACAAAACACTGATGTTGAGAAAAATCTACTTCAAAATATCGATATTAAATCCATGGATGATTTTAAAAACATCGATTTTTGAAAACATGAACTTTGATGTCGCATTCCTATTACTACATGCGCACGATTTCTTTAGCCCCGGAATACCTACCCACACTCCTTTATGAATTTCAGTTGAAATCAGAATAAATTATAGAAACGGACCTTCTTGACAAAATCTGATTACAAAATATTTGTTCCCGCGTAATAATAATTATTTTGCGAGAAAAACTGAGCTACATATTTGATACAATAATCCTATGGACAAAATAATCATCACCCCCAACTCCTCTCGAATTTAGGAAAATGACAGATCACGAAAACCTGACACGCGGATAATATTCAGAGTTCAGACATGGCAGGGATTTGAGAATCTAGAAGGCGATGATCAGATGTAAACAATAGTAGTTCCTTCTTCAGCCATTGTAAAAACAAATTGAAGAGGTAATACTTCCCAAAACAGCTGCGTCACACGAACCGCATCCGCACATTCGGGTAACTCTTCGTGGTGTCGGAACCTTCTCACCTCGCCGCACACCCCCTCCCCCTCCGCCGCACCCCCCCTCCCCCTCCGCCGCACCCCGTCGTCTCCCCTCCTCTCCCGCCGCCGACGCCCTGGCGCAGCGGGGAAATTAGATTGGAGCGAGAAGGGATGCGACCTCTATAGGAGATCAGCCCGCCCGGAATCCCTTTGGGGCACAACAATAGGATCCCTGAACCACCGCGGTGCATCGCGGCGCATACGGGAGCAGCCTCGGAGGGGGAGGGGGGGCGCCTTCGACGCAGGGGGCGTGGCAGGCGGCGGCGGGGACGATGGCGTGTGGGAGCGCGTTGGTGGCAGATGGGGAAGGGGATACGCGGTCGCGGGGAAATTTAAGGGGGTTCTGTGGATGGGAGTGTAGGGTTGCCAGGGTTTTTGGGTGCGGTGGTCGGGGGTCGTGGAGACATGGGTTGGGGTTGCTAGGACGCTGATGACATTAAGGTGTGGGGTACATTAAGGTGTGGGCTACATTAAGGTGCGGGGGTGTGGCGTTGTGGAGTGCGGGAACGCGTTGGTGGGGGTCGCGGGGACAGAGGTGGGGGGACATCAAGGTGTGAGGGACGTCGGGAGTGTCGTCCTGAGGTAGGTGGATATGAGGACGCGGGGGATGGGGTAGGGGGATGTGAGGACCTGGGAAAGCCGGGAGCGGGCTGAGGTGTTGATGCGTTGATGAGGTGACGTGAGGGGGGTGACGCAACGGACGTGGATGCAGCGGGGAGTGGCGTGTTAGTAGTGATTGCTAATGATATCCACAAAATGTTTAGGGAGCTATCGGGTGGGGCAGGGGCTGCGATACCGAACGCAAATCCGCAGACGGTTTCGTACACGTGGAGTTTGTACGTTCGATATCTGTCGATCTAAGCATTTTTGCCGCTGTTGAACGAATCGGTCGATACCGCTCACTGTCTAAATGGAAATTATGGAGGCTCGCTGCTCTTATGGCTCGTCTCCGGGGATGGCAGAGAAGTATCTTAAACAACCGGGCGAGGTCTGCACGCGATTGCTCTTTGCCCATTCTGCCCTTCTTTCCATCCTTAAAGCCGAACGATTAGCCGAATTCTCGTTTTCAACGCTCACTTCTACCATTGATCGAAGATATTGAGAAGAGTTGTAGATTCGGGATGCAGCGAAAAACAGTCAGTCTCTCGAATAATCCAAGTTGCTCTAATGATTGTAATCGTTACCATTTTTAGAGAAAAGGAGTTATACATTTCTTTGTTGTGTTCTTCACAGTTCTGAAGGTATTGAGTGTTGCGTACATTATGAATAGAGCTACATTCTTTAATTTGATGCGTTGTATACTTTCTTGAGCCTTGCTTTTGGGACAAGGAAGTCGCGATAAGAACCTACGCCTGCTTATCCTCTATGACCATGCATAAGAATAGTTTTTCACAAATCCAAAACTTTGTTTTAGCCTGTTGCGAATAAGTGAGTTAAATGGTAATATCATCGCCGAAAATATAAAATTGAAAATTAATTCGATGCATTTACAAAATTTAAAAAATTATTTCAATTATTTCGCCCAAAAAAAGTATTTTCATGTCAATTGTTTGGTTCTGGAATGTAGTCTAATCATGAATAATTAAGTGTTTTACGGAAATGATTCAATCCTCTTGAAATCCTCACACAGGAACATCTTCAGGTCTCTTCATCCAATTTCAAATGCTGTAAACTAATGTATTTGTGGTATAAAATATTATTATTTCTACTTCCACTCTTTTCTTAACGTACACCTCCAACTGCCTTTTATGAGCGGCAGCAGCCGCTCAGAAAAATCACGGCAGACCAGAAGCGATAGTCTTAAAGGGGCACTTGCACTCGGGGTTATGAAAGGAGGGAATTAATATTATAGCTAATTACAAAGTTCCTAAGTCCGTATAAAAGAGGTCGAAGAAAATCCTCTTTGGTTCTCTAAAAGTTTGCGGAAGGGTATTTTTCATTCTTTTCAACTCCAGTTAAAATAAATTAATATACTGATGCTCATGCCAACAACGTAATGTTCTTACAACACTTTTTTATTCATAATTTTAATAGGACAGTTGTGCTAGTATATTCGTGTGCATGTGTGCATTGTCAATGTCTGTACGTGTTTTTTATGAGGTTATCTTACGTTTTATGTCATTAGAGCGGTTGAAGGTACATTATTAATACTTCTGGTGATATTTTAACAAATTCATGTTTATCTGTGTCTTACGATCAGCCAGCATTTCCCCAATTGAAGAATAAAGTATATCTAATAGTTAAGACTGCGGACATGGCACTTTTATATTGCCTCATATATGTCAACGTACGTATTTTTTTTTGTATACCAGTATTTTCCGTTTCAGTAAATCGTTCATAAAAGGTCATTTTATGGCACCAATGATGACGTATTTGATTTTACTGCATGAATGATTGCGTCATCACACATTCAGCCAATCGCAGTGAGACAGAATCGTGGGGAAGTAGTGTTGAACGGAAGAGCCGATCACAGTTTTCTCGGACTGATGTCAAATACCTGAGATGTTACAAGAAAGTTGTTGCGCAAAATTAAGCTTGATTTTCTTATAAATTTATAATGCTGTTATACAAAAAATAGCGTATGCAACTCGACTATAATGTTGCTTTATTGCATTCGCTCCAAACGTCGCTCGTTTACAAAACATGCACTCGTGCAATAAAGCTTAACGTTATAAACTAATTGCATAAACTATTGCGGGCACGCAAAATTTCGTTACGAAACTATTGATTATAACAGTTGACGAGCCTCGAAGCAGCAATCACTTAAACTATTTTGGACTAAAATCGCCTTTTCATTCTGTCATTCACTTATCGAATTGTCAGCCACGTTTCTGCACTCAGATACACTCGCTTGCTCCCCGCAGCTGTAACTACGAGTCGCCATGCCCGCTGGGGCCTCAAAGGAAAAAATTTCCCGCCAGTGGAAAAAATTGGCAGTCTATGGCCTAGCTTGAGCCTGGAGCGAGACGCCGGGAGGGTCTTGTAGTATACGATTGAATCACGAATTGTTTCTGAAGAAAAAACAGACATTAATTACGTTCATATCTCTTGAAGCGCAAAAGATAATTGAATGAACATGCATTATAGTGCCTCGAGAATTACCAAATTAAGAAAGTACTTTAACGTATATTCTTCATTATTCGTTTACTAATCTAATAACATTTTACTCACGATAACAAATAATCATTTAAATGTGGTTGATTCGTTTGAATATGATTATATTATTGGAAAAAAAGTAAAAGTATCCGTATTTTATTAGAACTAACATTCGTCGTGAGTGCAATGTCCTGTAAATATTTTGGCAATTATGCATGGAACGCAATTTTAATTAATCTGATAAAAATGTAGAGACAGTTAGTAATATAATCTAAATGTAAGCTAAAAATAAAGGAGAATAAAAAGCTAAAAGTTTCAACTATTGAAAAATGTGCATAGGAATTCGTGTAGAATTAAACGTCGCTTGAGCTTACAATAACGTGCGAGAGAAATTCCAATGTTGGAAAAAGTAGTAGAGGATGAAAGGGGCCTACTTTTTAAAAAAAATTCGCTAGAAGTGATTCACTGAAAATTACCTCTTGATTATCGCAAAAAAATGAACGTTTTCTGTGATTAATGTAAAGATCGCGTTTCTGTATTATCATTAGGGCCCGGATTTTAATGACAAGTCATATATTTTATCTGAACCTTCGGATGAATTTTAAAACAATTTATGCACGAATCCAGGTATTGTCGATTAGAAAAACGTATTTTTATTGTGCATGTAAAGTCATATTTACACCATTTTTAGTAAAAAGGTCATATTTAGGCCAAATGATGCCATAAATGCATATATTTGTTATATTTGTAAGGACCATTTTAAGTATAAGGTCTTATTTTGGCCAAATTTGCCCAAAATTTGCCCAAATTGGCCCAAAATGCATATGTATGCCATATTTTTAAGGACACAAAAATGAAAGGCTTGAAAATGTGTGTCGCATGATAATGTATCTGGTGATATTGTCACACATAAACTCAAAAATTATTATTTGAAAGAGAAGGATTATTTTAAACACGATGTATGCAGTAGTAAAGTAAGTCGTTGGTTTGATCGGTTTTATTGTACTGTTCTTGATTTGTTTTGCAGACACAAGCATTTTTTTAAAAAATATGCTAGTTAGTTCCAAAGACTGCAAGCCGTATGTACCGTACTCACAATCTGTTTTTGAGTGAATTTTGTATTTGTTATACCTAAAAAATTAACAGGAATTAAAAAATAAATTTGTTTAACGTCATATTTTATTTTTTATGGTCATATTTATATAGCTTTTAGGTCATAAATGCTTGCTTATTTCGCGGATTTTTAGGTCATTAAACTCCGGGACCTATTTATCATAAGAGATTTCTAATGATATCTCACTTTCATGAGTAATAGAAACAATCAGCATCTAATAGAAGTGGGAAATGAGTGTCATACTTAATTACGATGGTTTTACGTATGATAAGCGTTGACACCCGCAAGCGGCCGCTTCATCTGACTTTAGGATTCCTTCGAGTGCTGTACTTTTTGGGGTTGCCCTGTGAAATAGTCAATTAGAATTACGTACGTCGGTTCCTAATATCTAAATAGATAATCTAAATAGATAATCTAAATAGATAATCTAAATAGATAATCTAAAAGGATTATCTAAATAGATAATCCTCTTTCAAGATTTTAAACATACGCTTATCTTAAATGTTTCTAATAGTATCCCTAAAATAATGGATATCTAATCGATCGTCTTGAGAAAGTCGTTAGTAGACATTTACTAATTAACCCGACTTCCCATGTACATTCTAATTAAATTATATTCGACTTAATTATTTTCTAACACTGATGATGAAATCTGTGAAAATTTAAAACAATTCACAATTGATATAAGTTACGCGAACTCATAAATTTCAGAATGAATTGCTGACCTGACCGTCGATAACATTCTACATTGAATTGCTCCATGAAATACATAAAATGCGCATAAACAGCACACGTTCACGCGGATATTTTTGTTAACTCTGTAATATGTCCCTCCCTAACTTACTGAATTTGAGAATTTCATGACGATTCAGAATATATTGTGTTCACTTTCACCGCACGGGTTGAAATTAATTCATCGAACCGAGGAATATACGCTGGACTGTAGGATAATCCCTACTCAAACATCAGAAAGGGGACATAATCTGGTCAGGAATCGATGTCGTGAACTCTACTCTTCCGATTATATCGTGCGTAACATACAAGGTGTGTCATTTCGGGTATAGAAGTAAAAATATCTTAATTGTTTTAATATTAACAATATCTCGATTCTCTACCATTTTCTTCTCAAAGACACAAATACTTGTAGTTTGTGTGATTTTCGAATTCCTTCGCATTCGGTATTTAATTTAAAAATCACAAAACAGCAACAACATTATTTCGAGGCACGAAGCACTGCTCTCGACTCGAAAAAACAAGTTACAATTTCTGTACTTCAATCGTAGGAGACTTTGATAAAAGTTTACGCACTTCGGTTCAATAAGGGTTGTCATTAATCGTTCTTCAATACCATCAATTATTCACAAATTTACGTTTGTGTACCATAGAAGAAAATTTCATCTGTGGTAATACACGTATCATCCTGATTGGACTCTCCATAAACGTTAGTTTCTTGGCGTTACGAATACTCGAGTTCGTTAATAAGCTTCTGTGCAGCCATGAAGCGTTTCTCAGCAAAACGATGTCAGCAACAGTTTTTTTTTATTTTCAGTTTGCGCTGTTGTTATTTACACCCTAAACGACTAGTCCTCTATTTCGTATTTAAGAATCACATACATCAGAAACATATAAATACAAATGTACAGTGGAGAGTGTATATAGATCTATTTAACCACATTTCAGTGCAAGTGGGTGCTGGGGGAGTTGATCCAAGAGAGCCTTTTATTTAAAACAAAAAAATTTCCTCTTCTCCCAATTCATTTATGTAATTCATGTCTCCATGCATCAGAAATAACTTTTAGCATCAAATTTGAAATAGAGATTAATATATTTTTCATTTCGTTTGAATTTTAAAAAAAATCGGGGTTCCAATTAAGTCGGAACCTGTGGCAAGTTGCCGTAGCTGTCCTTCGCCGCGTGGACGCCTGTGGTGATAACTTTCGTGTACAAAGAAGTGCAAGTAAGTTGAGAAACTGTAAGACGGAGGTCTTCACATTAAATTGTTATTTCTTTTTATTGAGAAAGACAATAATTTCTGTTAAGAAGCGATCGACGAGTTGATAATGACGTGGCTTAGGGTATCAACTGATACCACTGCAATGCCTCTGACCGGGAGGTTCCAGAGTCTCGAATGCGGCAGGATTTCCACACTAGGTAGATTGGTAGGCCGAATACAGTCGCTGTCGGCTGCTCTGAGTGGAGGATCCTAGAGACCGGCTGCTCTGAATGGAGGATTCTAGAGGCCAGCTGTTCTGAGTGGAGGATTCTAGAGGCCGGCTGCTCTGAGTGGAGGATTCTACAGGTCGGCTGTTATGAGTAGTAGTTTCCTGTAGTTTCTCTGATTAACACCAGGCGAATGCTGGAGCAGTACCCAAACAAATGGGCTCCGGACCACGCGCCATCTTTTCTTCCTCTTCCTTCTCCTATCCTCACCCCTTACTTACACACTTATACTTACGAGCAAAATATTACCACATATGCCCATATAGACCTGTCGGGAACTTAGAGCTTGTCCCGGCTGGGGCGATATCCCACTGGTGGGAGAGTGCTGGTTAGGGGGAAAGCCCCGCTAGCCGGCGGTAGGTCGGCGCCGGATCTCGCCATCCAGCGGAGGAAGATCACCGCTACTTCTCATGGAAAACACATGCGCTACACTTACGGAACTAACGATCTCAGCGGTTGACGTGCCCGGAATCACTAATCAATCGGTGGATGATGACGTGGCTGTGTCTCTCTATTGGGACGTTACACAATTCGCTGCCTCAGGCAGACCTGACCGCGGAGACGTCTTCCGTCATCGCTTGCAGCGGTCGGCTGCTGCGGGCCGCTTCCCCGCGGCTCTGCCCGGCCTGCGAGCTCCCTTTCGCTCACTCTCACTTTCCTCCGTCTCTCTCTCTCTCTCTCTCTCTCTCTCTCTCTCTCTCTTGCGCGCACAGCGCCCCCTGGCGGCTATTCTGAACGCGCATTTTTGCCTCGTAAATCAGAGGCTATTCCAGGGTCAGCTCTGCCGCCGCCGCTATTCTAAATTAGCATTGCTGGGAAATGAGTTGTTCTCGTGGCGCGCGAGGCGAGGCGACGCGACGCGACGCGGCAAGTAGGTCGACGGCTGCGCTGGAATGCCGCGCCTTATCGCGGACCAATCGGGTCGCCGATTGATGATCGATGGTGGCTCGGGCGGGACGCCCCACGAGTTGCCCGCACACGCCCATGTTGTGTTATTTATTAGTTCCGGGGAAATGCCAAATTAGGTACCGGGAACGGTAGCTCAGTGCGTCAACTGATGTCACTGCAGCGCCTCTGACCGGGAGGTCCTAGAGTCGAGTCCTGGCGGCGGCAGGATTTTCGACACTAGCTCTTCAGCTAGGTCGAATTCAGTCGCTGTCTGGAGGAGAATTCTAGCGACCGGCTGCTCTGATGGGTAGTTTTCCGTGGTTTCACGATCAACACCAGGCGAATGCCGGAGCAGTACCCTACCAAACGGGCCACGGACCGCGCGCGATCTGTCCTTCATTCCTTGTCCTATCCTCTTCCTACTAACATGCACTACACTACCTCATATTCCGGGAGACCGGTCGGGAGCTTAGAGGTTGTCCGGGCTGGGGCGGCGCACCGCTGATGGGAGAGTCCTGGTAAGGGGGAAACCCCACTAGCCGACGGTAGGTCGGCGCCGGATCTCGCCATCCAGCGGGGGAAGATCACCGCCATTTCTCGCGAAAAAACATGCACTATACTAACGGGACTAATGACCAAAGCAGCTGACGCGCCCGGAAACACGAAAAACTCAATCAATCAATCAACCAAATTAGGTCAGTCGTTCATTATTGTACGTGTATGTTCACAGTATAAACGTGTATGGGGAGATTTGTAAAAAAGGAAAGCATTTTAATATTATAATAATAAATTAATCCAGTTGAATGAGTTTTCTGACTTTTTTATATAAATTTTTTTATAAAAATATTTTAAGTCGGATTATTTTAACTTATTAAAGTGTGAATGTACTTTACACATTAACATTTTATTTATGACACATTAATAGTAATTAATGTTTTTTGTATGTGTTTTAATTTTCGATTCCAGACAGTGTTAAATCTATTCTCTGCCATCCAATCTATGCCATTTATATGTCGAGGTGAGGGTGCTGCAACGCCTCACAGTTGTTCTTAGAGCATTATTGTTCGTAAACACATTTCTACGCTTATATTTTCCTATATTTTTGTATATTTCGATGAAAACGAAATTTCAAGTCTTGCATTTGTATCTGTCAATGAGCCATGATACGTGAGGAACTAAAATTGCAGGGTTAATAAGTAAATTCATAATTTTTGTCGCAATGCTTTACTCTCGAAAGAAAGATACTACGCTTCTGGGTTTATAGAAAATGATTATTAATTACATTTGTCCGTGATATGGAATGTTTAAAATAAAGCATCTTTCCCAAAATGTAAACTCTGGTATAAACCTCTAAAAGCCTTTCCCTGAGCATGTTTAATTATCTTGTGCTGGCATTTTAATGATGGTATAGCACTGGGAAATTTTGATTCTGTCGAATTTCAACTGATTTTGTTCAACGTAAATTATATAGATTTCTTGTATGATTGGGAACATAAAAAGTTCAGATAATATGTAAGATTGGAGATTCAGAATAACTTAGTCATTTCTGAACTTTCTGCAGATTCAGGTAGTGCTGAATTCATTTCCCATTGAATTCTAATGCTGTCGTTTTCTTATTGACCCCTTAATTTTCACGTTAATGGAAGTGATTAATTTAGTAGAACGGAACCACTAACATGGATATAAGATTCATTTAGTGCAAGATAACATATTTTATGAACACAGCTTGTGGTTCGTAATGTCCTAGCGTCAAGTAGCTTTGGAGGTGAATATTCTATGCAGACAAACTTCCGTAACAGGAATTCGGGTATTAGATCTTATTTCATATGTTTTATATAGAGCGTTTCTTTTAAATTTATTGGCATGGTTTCTATTTTTCTACGCACAATATGCATGATAACATCATTATTCTAAATAATAAGAGCATTATTTTAAAAAAGGTACACCAACAGATTTTCAGGTTCTCATATATTCTTTTTGTTTACAGGTAAGGATGGAAAAAGAAATTATGGAGAACGCTTGGCAAAACAAGCAGCATTTTCTAAGGTATGGAATATTTAAATAATGGTATATGTATAAACGAAAGAGCTCTGCTGGAGCCATTCACAAATTTGTTCGCTTGAGTTTCATAAAGATTTCATTTTTGTGTAAGCTTTTATTAAAAAAATATCTCAGTATTCATGACCCTGCTTTAGTGTGTAACACATTATTTCATCTGTGTCAACACATACAATTAGGACGCAAAACATAGATATGAATACTTATCTTACTATTTAAAAAGGGATACGTTAATGTGGAAAGTACACAGCATCAGATGCAGTAAAATGTATAACAGTAAAAAGTTACTGTGATTTGTAAGTTCAAATGAATGTACCACCACGTTTCTGTACTAGTATTTTGCATTTTCGATAATTAAGTCAACAGTCATCCCGTAATGATGCCGTAATACGAGAATGTCAAAAATGTGCTGCAGAGCTCTGTGTGACGCGAGCTTCATTTATAAATAGCAGCTTTGCAAATTTAATGATGTACTCCTAATCGCATCACTGTTGGATTTAAAAACAGGAGCAAATGAAATGGAAATATGTGGATGTAAAAATAATGTAATAATGTTTACGCATTCGGAAAGACTACAGAATGGAGATATACGGGAGGACATTATTTTTCCTTAGAAATACAATACGTGTTTCAATGTTAGCGAATATAATTAATGTTGGATGTTCAGCACGCCCAAATTTGTCGACAGCGTGCATTATTTCATGCATTTTAAATATGGGTTATTAAGCTTTATGGTGTATTCCATTCCTAAAACGAATTTTACACTGGAGACCAATATGGAGTGAAATTTGTTTCCCAGCAACCTACAGATTTTTAAAAGGTGTTTTTCTTATTATTTTAAAAAATAATTCAAATTAATTACAAATTTTAGGCTCAATATAATTATTTCTAGAGCCCCACTCTACGAAACATTCTAAGGTGAACCACCTACCTTTTTATGTCCGGACCTTGAGAGGCGTATCGTCAGTAGCGTAGCACTTTCAATCGTTGAGTCCTCTCGGCCCTGCATATTTTTATTTCCTGTCGCCGTATGCGACGCAACGGCCCGTTTTCTCTTTTACGCAGCCGCCCTCCCCCCCCTCCCGGCGGGTGGCGCGTTTTAGCGCCGCCCAGCGTCCTTCCCGAGCGTCTCGTAAATCGGGCCGGGAATATGTTGGGGCGGAATGCGCCCTTTTTGTTTTCCCCTCCGCGATGGCGCTTTTTATGGTAAAAAGCGGGAGGCCGAAGCAAAGGACCGGAGCGGGAGCCCTGGGGCACACCCTGTTGGTGCGATGCGCGCGAGGCCAGCGGGGCGTGGGAGGATGAGTTGAGAAAGGCAGCGGCGGGATGAGGTGAAACGGGAAAGGCCGGAGCGGGTCCAAAGGGAGCAGGTGACGAGAAAGAACGGGGAAGGGGGGGGATGAGGAGTAAAACGTGAAGAAAGGCGAAGGATGTGGGAGGGTCAGGGCGGAGAGGGGCGGGGCGGAGAGGGGCGGGGCGGAGAGGGGCGAGGCGAGATGAAACGGGACGAGACAGAACGGAACGGGACGGATTGGCACGGGACGGGACGGGACGAAACGAGACGAGACGAGACGGAACGGAACGTGACGAGACGACGGGACGGGACGGGACGGGACGGGACGAGATGGAATGGGATGAGATGGAATTGGATGAAATGGAATTGGATGAGATGGAATTGGATGAGATGGAATTGGATGAGATGGAATTGGATGGGATGGGATGGGATGGAATGGAATGGGATGGAATGGGATGGAATGGAATGGGATGGAATGGAATGAATTGGGATGAAATTGAATGGAGTGGAATGAATGGTATTGGAATGGAATGGGTAGGCACAAGACGGGAGCGAAGGATCAAGACAACAGGAGCATGGAGGAATGAGCGTTATAGGTTGAGAATGTTAAGGAGAGGCGTGAAAATCAAGTGGATCCTAAGTAGAAAGCTGGAAGAAGAAGAAGAAGAATCGGGCAGAAACGAGTCGGAGAAAACCGAGTTCGAACCAACGGGCCATCTAGAAAGGCAAGGCGAGGACGAGATGGAGAAGTGCCGCGGCAATGCGAAACGGCGGGGTGGGTGGTGGGGAGGGGAGACGTGAGAATAACGGACGGGGGGGTGGAACCGGGCGGGGGCGTGGAGGGGAAAGGGGCGGGCGGAAGTCGCCAGGTAGCCATCATGCGCGCCGACGTTTATTGGCCATTAGACGGCGCCGCGCTCGACTCCATTAGGCGCACGATTTAAAGAGGAAAACGCCCCGCCCACCTCGGCGCGGGGCGGTGGAGGCGGAAGGGTTGGTTATCTGAGGAAGTCGCAGTTGCCGCGATGTCGCGCGATTGCGAGCCTCCTGGAGCGGTTGAATGAACAGGATTTAAGGGCCCTTTTCCCGCCGGAAGGTGAGAGGAAGGGCAAGGAAGGAGATAGGAAGGAATTTTACCTCGAAATGCAGACATTTTTGTTCCTAATCCAGAGTTCTTGTGACTTGAAAATGTGAAGACGAATAAAAATAACGTAGGGAGTTGGCTGTTAAACTCCAAAGAAGCGATAGGGAAAGTGATAAATGTAAACCATAGCATATCAAGTTTAATTAATGTGTTATTTCGTGAATATACTGCTGATTATAGCTTCTATCCATTTTCTCGTAGCTTTTAACCATTGTGGAATTCTCGACCATGATGTAGAATGTTCACGAGCTTTGCTCAGAGTAAGTGGAAAAAGTAAAACATTTGTTTGCCGACGTTTCGGAATATTTTTATTCCATGCTCAGGGTTGGTTTTAAAAGCACGAAAACATTAATATAAATATACTTTCACACGAATGAATAACATGATATGCAAAATGTTCCAAATGAACACACCTTACTAAAGAATACAGATATTTACAAGCTTTTCACAGGTTAAACAACTACCTTTTCTGAAAGTTTTTCCTGATTTGAGAATCATAGTGGTGTAAGTCTGAAAGTCATCTGGAGAAAATAGCATTTCAAAGTTATACATAATATGTGGTCACTGCAAGAAGTTGAGTTCTTACTGCAAAGAATTTGGACTCACTTTCACCTCTCTGACACGAGAAAGAGGATTCATTGGGTGCCAGTTGGTTGTCTGAATCGGAAATTCGATTAAAAAGTAATTGTAACTATGATTCTCAATACGCGATATTTTCTAGAAGCTTTAAATACAAATATATATTATTTTAGTAGAACTCCTAAATAATACGCGTTTAAGCGTATTTTAAAAAAATAAAATAAACATAAAAATTATAAAAAATAATATTTATTTTCATTGTTAGCCCCCGGGCAAGTGATAGATGTATTGCTGAGTGAATTTTGCAGCAGTGTTTAATTAAGTTGAAAGTAATGATTACCCTTTTTTCTTAATAAAAGTTCCTGTAATTACTTTTTATATAAAGTCACAAACAGAGGAAAAATTATTGTCAGTACTCTCTCCGTAGTAGGAGCGTTCACAGTCGAAATTAGTAACGCTCATTTGTAAATCGTGTATATTTTTCTTCTTCTACAACTTTCATTGAGATATTGTTTAAGGGCTGATGATGGAGGCACAACTCGACCTCTGAAACGTTGCCATGGTGTTTCTTGTTTCAAGATACCATTGTAATGTAAAAATCATTTAAGTTTTAATAAATGTATTTGTGACTGTCTATAAAAAGTAATTATTGGAACTTTTATTAAGAAAAAACTTAGTAGCAGACAGTCTATGTTTCATCTTTAATTATTACACAGCCGAAATCCGAATAGTTTTATTGATCTTTTAAAGGTTCTAAACTCAGTACTCGCAAAGATTCTTTTATTTGGTCTTTTCATGTTTTTTCGAAAGTAACATCAAGCATACAAAATAGAGGTAATAATAATAATAATAATAATAATAATAATAATAATAATAATAATAATAATAATATTGTATTAAAATATCATTGGGAAAAAATTATACATTAATATTTTATGGAACATTATCTTTCTTTATTTCAATTTCAAATTTTATTTTTTATCCAAATGCAAAACTTATTAGTCATTAAAATTCTCTTAGATACTTTTTCTTAGTACAGAAATGAATGGAATATATTGAACATGGTTCATAGTAATCTTGGTACATCATTTAAGGTTCCACATCTATTTATTTCAGTCAACCAGACAGGTTACTTTTATAAAATCTGTAAAAATTTCTCAGCAAGTACATGGAAAAAAGTTACTTTGAAACATGGTTCATCAGCTTAGCGAATAAAATTGGTGGTTAAATTATGTGATGATAGGCATTTCGGAGTCAGCTTGTTAGCATTAAAAGCAACACTCGCAGACAACTCCCAGAAACGGCGACCTGGTGTGACATTCCCGCAGCGTTCGGCAAGTCGGGGCCGAACCAGGCCGACCGGAACGAGAGGTCCGAATCCAGTGGACACTCGGAAGGGCGGCGGAGGGTCCGGAAGAGCGGGCGGGAGGGTGAGGAGGGCTGCAGTTTGCGAGGCAGCGGGACGGCAAGCACAGAGAGGCCGACCGGCCAACGGAGCGGCTGGGAAGCAGAGGAGCGGAACGGAAGGCGCGGAGAAGCGGGAGGGGAGGGGAAAGGGGATGGGGGATGGAAGGGGAGCGAGGGTGGGGGGTAATGAAGTTATCGCTTTCGCACGCTCCTTCATCGTGCCCCCTTCCCTTCCCGGTAGCTCTTTAAACTCCTCCCCCGGCCCCGCCCCCAACCGCCCTAAGGAAGAGCGACGAACCCCTACGCACTCTTCCGCTTCATGGAAGTTGGTAACTTTCGCCCTGCGATGGCGATTGGAGAAGTAGGCATGCAATCTCGGGCCGATTAATACGCAGCGATCGCAATTCGCTTTGGATCCTCTCAAAAGACTAACGTTTTGAAACGCGCGGAATTCTGTATTTTTTTTTCTCTACGACTATAGCAGAATGTATTCATTTCTCCATGTTATCGGATGCAGTAATCATGCCAATTCTACAAGCCCTGCGAGAATATTATTCTAACACACCTGTCGACCAATCGCATTCGTCCTAGTTCATTACACAACGACTTAGGGTTCTCGCGGTCGCCTACAGAGGCGCTGCGTGCTCTTCCGCAACTATCGTAAGACAGGTGAACCACGAAACAGTATGCGAGTTCACTTTTCACATGTTATCATTTAGTATTTTTAAAAATTCAATATTAAAGTCGTAGAGAAAGTATAGTCTTCTACTTGCGTAGAATGGCTATTGTTCACTCGTGGAAATTCCGACACTCGCTCCTACGTCGCTCGCGTCGGAAACTTCCACTCGTGAATAATAGCCATCATTCTACGCTCGTTGCAGAATATACTATTGCACAATGAATACACTTGTACTACACAGAGAATTTAAGTTATTTTACAAATATTTTAAATGAAATTTTCAGCATGTCGATGTTTCATTATTTTATTCGTTTTGTTGAGTTAATTTTTGTTGTCTGTGTAGATTACCACTTGCATCGATTTCAGTTAAAAAGGAAAATTTCAAACGCAAATAACTTTAGAGATATTTTCCACTTTAAGTAAAATTTGTAAATAAACTTGTTAGTTATAGAATGTATAACATAATTAAATGATCTGAATTACTGTTTTAAGTGTCTCGGTGTTTTGTTATTTTATTATTTATTCTCAAAAATTAGTGGACACGGCAATTCTTCGCTATTGTAGTGTATCACAAATCATACTCTGCTGGCCACGTGATTGTTAATGACGTTTTACGCTACGCTGTGCAAAATGTCTAATAGATGAAAGACTTTCTTGCAAGTATGGATTTGTTCTGCCCTGTTTGGGCATAGTCAACTATCCTATTATCAAAACGTTCTCCTTCAAATTTTCAGCATATGTTTGCTATGACACCACCAAGGAAAAATTTAATTTCCTTGTCCGAGATTCAAGTAATAATTCCGGCTGATATTGTATGGGTTTGTTCTGTGCCTTGTTTGGGCATGGTCAAGTAACCTATTGTCAAAACGTTCTCCCTCAAATTTTGGGCATGTGCTTGCTATGACACTACCTAGGAGAAATTTAATTTCCTTGTCCGAGATTCAAGTAAAAATTCCGGCTGATATTTTATAAATGCAGGGCGGAATACTTGTGTACAATGAAGACATCTAATCCTTGACTGTGTGGAGGGTTGCGTAGAGTTCAGAGACACTTGAGTCTTCATAAACAAATAAATCATTTACAATCCCCACATATCTGATTTAATTAAAACCACACTTTAAACACTCCCATCACTAATGAGAACGAAGAATGAAAACTTCAGCGAAATCGGTCGAGTAGTGTTTGCGTCATACGAATGTGCCACACACATACGTACATTCCCTTTTATTTATACATAGATATAGACTCAGATAGAACTAAAAATAGTTATTTCAATGTGTCCTCAAACCTTTGTTGTCGGAGTTTGGAAATTTACGACTCTGTAATTCGCATTGTCGCAGGCCGCTATTCAGCCATATATATTTACCGACATTGAAATTCCATTAACTAGTGAAAAATACACGAAATTAAGTTTTGTGAAGAAACGGAAGTTTACCGGGAGTGGTAGCTCAGTGCATCAACTGATGTCACTGCAGCGCTTCTGACCGGGAAATCCTAGGTACGAGTCCTGACGGTGGCAGGATTTTCGACACTAGCTTTTCAGCTAGGTCGAGTTCAGTCGCTGTCTGGAGGAGAATTCTAGCGGCCGGCTGCTCTGATGGGTAGTTTTCCGTGGTTTCTCCGATCAACTCCAGGCGGATGCCGGAGCAGTACCCTACCAAACGGGCCACGGACCGCGCGCGATCTTTCCTTCCTCTTCCTTGTCCTATCCTCTCCCCTTACGCACACACTAACATCCACTACACTACCACATATTCCGGGAGATCGGTCGGGAGTTTAGAG
The DNA here is from genome assembly GCA_011170035.1 of Teleogryllus occipitalis. Taxonomy (NCBI): domain Eukaryota; kingdom Metazoa; phylum Arthropoda; class Insecta; order Orthoptera; family Gryllidae; genus Teleogryllus; species Teleogryllus occipitalis. Next base: position 243,502 of record BLKR01001744.1, read on the forward strand.
GTTGTCCGGGCTGGGGCGGTGCCCCGCTGGTGGGAGAGTCCTGGTTAGGGGGATACCCCACTAGCCTACGGTAGGTCGGCGCCGGATCTCACCATCCAGAGGGGGAAGATCATAGCCATCTCCCGCGAAAAAGAACATGCACTACACTAACGGGACTAATGACCAAAGCAGTTCACTCGCGCGGAAACACGAAAAAATCAATCAATCAAAGAAACGGAAGTTTAATTACCAGTACCAAAAGAAGAGTTAACTTGTCTTTTGGTTCCATTTAATTCATTTAGATACTACAAAACAATTTGTGCCAGACAAAAGTATATTTTACATATGTGTGGTCATTGCAGAGTGTCAACGGTTCGTGAAATCTCATCCTTTAATATAATTACTGTTGTTCTGTGTTTGTAATTACGTAGCTTTCAGGAATACGCGGAATTGCATACAATTTAATTAACAAAATTGTTTTCCTTCCGAATTTAACAAACATAAATCTGATATATTGGTTTTTATGAACTAATATTTTATATTTATGTGTTGGCCTGTTTATTAGCTTTCTAAATATTCTTATTATGTTCATTTTACAATTTAACGACTCATTAAAGTGCCATACGTTCACGTTCAAAGTTAAAAATAACATTTTGAAAGCTTCCTTGCGCAAAATACCTATAAAAGATAAAGATAAAGATAAATTTATTTAAACTGCAATTGGGTGTGACCCGGTGGCAGTTAATTACATAAGTAAGATATTAATTTTCATGCAAATAACATAATAATGTTGATAATAATGCTAAAATAATAATAATAATAATAATAATAATAGTAATAATAATAACAGTAATAATAATAGTAATAATAATAACCGTAATAATAATAGTAATAATAATAACCGTAATAATAATAGTAATAATATTAATAATAATAATAATAATAATAATAATAATAATAATAATAATAATAATAATATAAAAACTGGTGAATCTTAAAAACAAACATTAAATTACCTAAAAGATAAAAGAAACGTCAATCTAAAACAGCACTGAGTGCTTAAACAATGAAGACCGCACTGCACTTGCCTACACTTCACTTCATTTCACTTCACTATTACACTAAAAAAACACCTTCATTATTTCTCTGCTCTACACTGCACAACACTTCACTTCACTTCACTTCACTTCACTTCACTGTATAACTTAATATTCCTAGTTAACTACCTCAAACTTAGAAATGCCCTAAATTACTTTCCTAAATTGTTGAACGCTTCGAGGAAAGGGTTCAAAGGTTTTTGCAGGCAATCTATTCCAATCTCTTATCGTTCTATTTGTAAAAGAAAATTTCCCGACATCCGTTCTCTGCGGTCTTAAATTTATTTTGTGCCTGTGATCACCTCTACCGATGTACGTAGGAAAATTTAGCCGCCGTTTAATTTCTTTCCAAGCTGGATGACCGCTATAAGCTTTATACAAGGCGCAAAGTCTTGCCAATGTTCGCCTGTTTTCGAGTGAATCCCACCCTATCCTTTTCTTGTCCCTGAAAGTAAATTTAGCTGCTCTACGCTGAATCCTTTCCAAATTCTTACACTGCATAATTTTGTGCGGATCCCAACAAATTGCTCCATATTCCATTATCGGACGAACAAGCGACAAGTAAGCAATTTCCTTCGCGTTTACTGTACTCTTTTTTAAGATACGCATTACAAAATGAAGAGATCTCCACGCTTTCCCTACAACAAAATCTACGTGATTTTTCCAGCTTAATTTACTATCGAAATGGATACCTAGGTACTTACACGAAGAAACTCTCGGAATAATGTCGTTACTTAAACGGTAATTTGTTACGCTGTAATTGTGACCTCTGCCAAAAGTGATAGATTTGCTTTTAGAACTATTTATGGTCATACCATTATTTTCCGCCCAGTAAGATAATGCATCAAGATCCCGTTGCAGCATATTTTCATCGTCTTTCGAATTTATAATGCGATATATTATGCAATCGTCTGCAAATAGCCGAACATTTGAAATTAATTGCGCTGGCAAATCATTAATGAACGCTAGAAATAGAAGAGGTCCAATGACACTCCCTTGCGGTATTCCTGACGTAACGCTTGCGCAGGAAGATAACTCTTGCCCAATTCGGCCTTTCTGTTTCCTGTCACGCAGAAACTCGCTAATCCACGCCACCACCCTGGGATCGATGCCTGAATTTATTAATTTCTGAACAAGTCGGTCGTGTGGAACAACATCGAACGCTTTGGCAAAATCTATAACTACTGCGTCTACGCTCCCGCCCGCGTCAATTTCATCTGCTAGGTCCTGAAATAGCGTTACTACCTGACTTTCGCATGAATAATTAGTCCTAAATCCGTGTTGGCCATGATACAGCCATTTTTTGACTTCCCACTCTTGCTTAATGTAACTCGCAACTAGATGCTCCATAAGTTTGCAGACCACTGACGTGAGACTTACCGGCCTATAATTACTTAGTATAGGTTTGTCCCCACTTTTAAAGATTGGTACTACAAAAGCTAATTTCCAATCTTCAGGTACTTTTGAATTGTTCATAGACACGTGAAATATTCTAATTAAGTACGGTAATATTGCCTCTCCTCCTAGTTTAATTATGTCCGTAGAAATGTCGTCTGGCCCCCTTGACTTACCATTTTTCATAAATTTTACTTTATTACGTAGAACGTTTACTTCAATATTAAATTGATTTGTAACCGAATACCTTTGAATAAGTGGATGGTTCGTATTGCTTTTGAAAACCGAACTGAAATACCTATTAAATGCGTTAGCTTTTGCCCGGTCGCCTGTGATGAGTGTGTTTTGATGTTCACGAACAACTGGGATATACTCTTTGTTTCCCTTTCTTCTGCGGACATATTTGTAAAATCCTGACCAGTTATTTCCCTTTTCGTCTAGAATGTTTTTTAAATACGTCTCCTGAGCAATTTTCTTTTCTCGCTCTAATTCTTTCGAACAATTTCTAAAAATATGCATATGCTCGGTACTGCGTTTTCGGTTTTTAAATGCATTTCTCGTTATCCTCTTCATACGCCTAATTTTTGAATTATAATATTCTGGATCCGGATTATTTTTTAGAGTTTTGCATGGTACGAACTTTTGCAAAGCTTCGTCTATAATATCTTTAAATGCGCACCATATCTCTTCCATACCTCCTTCTGTTCTCAGAAAGTTGTTGTATTTTTCTCTAAGAAACTCATGAAGCCCCTCTACGTTTGCTTTCTTGAACTGACGCACTTTCGTTCCTGTCGCAATACTTTTCCTTGAAATATTTTCGTCTAAATCAAGAAGAACCGCTTTGTGATCACTAATTCCCTCAACGACTTCACAAGTTATGAAAAGATCTTTCGGCCTAATTAGGTAAACATCCAAAACCGCGTCCTGCCGCGTCGCGCACCGTACTACCTGGGCTAATCCCCTATCCCAACCTAGTCTGTTAACAAGTGTTTGGACTTTCGCCTCGCTCACGGCTCCCTCCCAGTTTGCGCTAGGAATATTCAAGTCTCCTCCGATAACAATAGGATGACCATTTTCATTTCCCGTTCTTTGTATGATATCTTCCAAAATTTCGTAGCCGTCACCCGGTGGCCTATAGCATGCAATAATTTCTAACACGGTTCCTGAAGTAGTAAGTTCTATTCCCATCATTTCAAAATCTGTACTAACCCAATCTAATCTAATATTTATGTCTGCTTTGACGCAAATAAAGACACCGCCACCTCTACTATTTCTATCCCTCCTAAAAATCTTGTAATCAGAATGAAAAAGTTCCGAGGATTCGATTTCCTGAGTTAGCCACGACTCAGTCCCTATCACTATGTCGGGATCACAGGCATCAATTAGATTCCAAAACTCTATTTCTTTATTGATTATACTACGACAGTGCACCTGCAACAACCTAATGAATCCCTTCCTCACCTGAAAGTGTACTCGGGAATGCGCGGATCCCGAAGCTGCAACCGCCGTCGTCTCTGCCGCCGCCGTCGCCTCCGGCTCCGCCGCCGCCGCCGCCGTCGTCTCCGCCGCCGCCGTCGCCTCCGGCTCCGCCGCCGCCGCCGCCGTCGTCTCCGCCGCCGCCGTCAACTCCGCTGCCGTCGTCGTCATCGCCGCCGCCGCCGTCGTCGTCGTCTCCGCCGTCATCGTCGTCTCCGCCGCCGCCGTCGTCGCCGCCGCCGCCGCCGCCGCCGTCGTCGTCTCCTCCTCTGCCGCCACTGTCACCGCCTCCACCTCCGCCAGCACCAATGCCTCAGCCTTCCTCGCGCGCAGTCACTTAGCTCGCAAGCATGACTGAATGACCTCGTCATGCAGGCGACCCAACTTCCATGCACCGCGGAAATTTAGATGCAGACCGTCCCGTGCGAGGTCCTCTTGTCCCAGCCAGTGGTTTGGATCTACGAAAATACCATCGATCTTTCCGCAGGCCCACCGTACCCCTTGATTAATTTGCCATGTCCTGCCGATGTGCACATCTCGGCGTTGCATCACACCTGACAGAACAATTCGCGCCTTTTTAAATTTGCTTTTCAGAGCACGGCCTAATTCTACGCACTGGTTCACAGTGTCGAAGATAGGTTGCCTCTTCGATACATTTGTGCCCACATGCACAAGGATGACTTCCACGGCTTCGTTAACTTCCGCTCTTTCCACGACGGATTTCATTTGTACAACGTTTATCCCTGGAAAGAACGAAACGTCGGCTCCTTTCCTCTTGCAAACGCCTCCGCTGTGGCGCAGCATCGAATCTCCGAGCACTTTGACCTTGTTGTTGTAAGGCTCTTCATCAATTATGGTGTTATTTCCTTCAGTGTTCGGATGCGTTGATTGCTCCCGAACACTTTGCTTTTCCAACTCCTGGATCTTGAAGCTCAGTTTCCTAATGCACTGCTGTGCTTCTGTCAATTCCGCTTCAAGTCTCCGCAGTCTTCTCTCGCTTCGATCACATTTGGGGCACGTGGGTGCCGACGATTCAGCAGCAGGGCCAGGATTTTGCTCAACCCCGCCGATGACAAGGAGAGTGGCCAGAACTGCAGCGCAGAGCAAAGCCACGCCGTCGCCGTGCTATGTTTTACATTAAATGGAAATCCAGTGGGAGGTTGGTTTAAATGAAAAGCAGTGGAATGAAATGTAGAAGTGGCAACGAGCATGATAATATTGTTCTGGAAATGTGATCTTAAATAAAATTACGAGTAAAATGACAACCCAACTCTTCCTTGTCCTATCCTCTCCCCTTACACACACACTTACACTAACATGCACCACACTACCACGTATTCCGGGAGACCGTATATTCCGGGAGCTTAGAGCTTGTCCCGACTGGGGCGGTGCCCCACTGGTGGGAGAGTCTTGGTTAGGGGAAAGAAAGAAAACCAACAACATGCACTATACTAACAGGACCAAAGCAGTTGAGGCGCCCGGAAACACTAAAAAATCAATCAATAAAAATTCAGAATCTACGCTCACTCGCTGAAAACTCGCGGTGTACGTTCACTTGTACGAGGCGACGACCGTAAGACTACGGTCAACGTGCAGGCGAAATATCTGTCGCTCGCTACCGGGCGACTACGAGCGAAATCGTCCGACTTATTTCTTCCGAAATGTTGCACCCGAAATCCGCAGGACGAATAAATCCATAGTTCCGTAGTTCATTGTTATAAAAATTTGCGAGAGGCACGATCAAGGCCATCTACATGTGTGGGAAGTAGCCTTGATATTACAGATGGCCTTGATTCTCCAACTGACGGATTAATGAACCGACAAAATCAAACGAAACATCTTCGTCTCATGTTTCCGCATGCCGTTGGAAGAGAACGTTCGGATTCAATATGTCCCTTTCTAGTAACTAGCACGTGTTTGAACGAATCGGGCATATCGGACGAAAACGCCCGACGTAGGCCGACCGAAATTTCGGCTAAAGTAGGCTGCACTGTGACCGTCACCTGAGGCGAGTGGGGGCGTGGCCAGGACGTCATCTCTCCGGGGCTTATGAAGCGCATCCGCCCGCCAGGCGCCTCGTCGCCCATGGCCCATCGCCCATCGCCCATCGCCCGTGCGCGCGTCGCGTCGCCTGGCGTCGCCCCCTGCCGCCCGATCGCCCGTGACGTGTGGCTGGCGGCGATGGGCAATCCAATTAGGATATGCCCGTATTTCACAGGGCATCACGCCCGGGGCGCCGCTAAATAAAAGCGAAATGGCAAAGCGCCCGCTACGCGCCCGCCCGCTCGCCGCTCTCGCTGGGGTGCACTTCCCATCTGCACCCGCGACCTGTCTCTCCCAACGCGCTGTGCCCCGCCCCCCGCACTGTCCTCTTCCGGTCGTCGCTACCCCTATGCGTGCCACCCCGCTTCGTCACGCCCTGTCACGTCGGACCCGCCACTCCGCTCCCCACCAACGCCTAGTGTGTGGCAAATTTTACCTAAACATCTATACATCGATGTTTCGATACATCGCTTAAGGGTTTTCTATGTCGATGAAAACATCGACGAAAAATCTGTTTAAAATATCGATGTTTTAATTATAGACTAATAAACATGATATTTTCCTATCAATTTTTAATTACAATACGTAAAAGGGATATATTTTATTGTTTGGTTACCAGCATGTTAGTAGTATGTTAATGAAAATTGTTATCGAAAGTAATGAATAAAATTAACAATAAAGAACATTGTGGTTCGCTACTTTACCCTTTAGTCACTTCCATTCATGCAACCATCGAAGAAAAACCATCTAAAATTTCTTCAGATTGCACAGGCGAAATGTGCAGCGTGATAAAGAGGATGACGCAAAACAACAATATTGCTGTGGATTGCTGGTAATCTACAACGTGCCAAAACCCCTTTATTTAAAAAAAATAAAAAAAGTAGATGTTTTTGAAACAAAATGTCAATGTGAAGAAAACATCGAAGGCAAAATATCGGTGTTAATATATCGATGTTTCTGGTGAAAAACATCGATGTTTTAAATTAACGATGGTTTAAAAAGATCGATTTTTTTTCATCCCTACCAAAGCCTACCTCACCTCGGTCATCACTCTGCCGCATCACGACTTGTTGCGTCCCGTTTTCGCATTCGACGTACTCACGTATTCACTCGGATCCTCAGTTTGCTACAACTGATCTCAGTTTCTTACGTAGGTCACTCAATAATTAAAGATACAAATTGGTATGGGGTAAAAAAGTTGGTAGGACAAGTTTGGTAATTTTATGACTGTAAGTTGGCATCACTGGGATGAGCCCTGACTATTTGGGTGTTCAGATTTATTGTGTTCATAATCTCAAAATTATGTTGAACGATGGCGAGCCAACTTGAAAATTCCATATTGGTTGAAAGTTCTGCGATTCGTTTTTTACTTGCAGAATGTGAAAAACCAGCTAATATATATTCTAGAATGACCGAAGAGTGTAGTGGAAGTTGTATGAACCGCGGGAAGTTTTGCAAGTGGGTAGAACAATTCAAAAGTGGTCGATACCCAGTGCCTGAGGACAACTCTTCTGGCCGCATCAGCAGGAAAAGTCATGTTGAAGTTGTGTGAGGATGCTGTAGGTGCGTTTTATTGTAATTATTTCGATGAACAGCATACAATAAATAGCCAATACTACACAAATATGCTTTTGAACAAGGTGAAGCCAGCCATAAAACAGAAACTTCGTGGATCTCAAAGGAGAGGTGTGATTCTCCGGCAAGACAACGCAACACACTACTCAACAAAGCTATGAAGTCATCGACAAAATGGGTATAGCGCTGTCCAATTAGCACTCTCCGTCCTTTCCGAAAGCTCACCGGGAGCGGTGGCTCAGTGCATCCACTGATGTCGCTGCAGTGCCTCTAACCGGGAGGTTGTAGGTTCGAGTCCCGACGGCGGCAAACTTTTCGACACTAGAAGAATTCTAGAGGCCGGTTGCTCTGATCGGTAGTTTTCCGTAGTTTCTCCGATCAACAACATGCGAATGCCGGAGCAGTACCCTACCAAACGGACCACGGACCGCGCGTGATCTTCCCTTCCTCTTTCTTGTCCTATCCTCACCCCTTACACGTACACACTAGCATGTACTACACTACCACACATGCCGGGAGACCGGTCGTGGACTTAGAACTTGTCCCGGCTGGGGCGATATCCCGCTGATGGGAGATACCTGGTTGGGGAAAATTCCACTAGTCGACAGTAGGTCGGTGCCGGAACTCGCCATCCAGTGGGAGAAGATCACCGCCACCTCCTGATGAAAACAAATATGCACTACACTTACGGGACTTTTGACCTCGGTAGTTGACGCGCCCGGAATCACTAACAATCAATCGGTCAATCTCCCGAGAGTTCGCTGCCACTCGTTTCGCGCGGATCGCCAGCTCCGCTGCCAGGGGCGCGGTGTGCGCGAAGTCAGTACATCGTGCCATATAGAGAGCTTACTATAAGAAGGGTTCACTTTGGCACCTGCTGCTTGACTACTGCTGGGAACATAACTGCGGCTAATATCCATGCTCTTAATTCGATTCTTCAGTGCGTTCATTAAATGTAATTGATCGTTTGTAAATGACTTTACCACTATCTCTTGCAATGTCATCGCCTTTCAATAATATATATCCCGACCTGTCAACCTGGTCCCTTCAGCCGACTACGCGGCGTCACCTGGACAGCCAAAAAGTCCACCTGGTCCCTTCTTAGAAAAATTCCTCTATACATCTACAGGAGGTTGGAGTGAATTAATGTTGATTTCGAGCGTGTCAACTATTGAGTCCCTTTATTGTAGTTCGTGTATCCCGCGAGGTAGCGGTGCTCCCCTCGTGTCTGGACGTGAGATCCACCAACCTGAGCTGACCTATACGTCTGTTTGCAAGGTGCCTTGCAAAATACTTTTGTTAACAATCCTTGCAAAAAAAACACTCTTTTTTTCTGAATTCAAAATTTTTGTTGTATGTGGGTTACGGTAGTGATCACAGACTTTTGAAAACATGCACAGCATTCACTTCTCCCCATAGCACGTCACTCAGTTTTTAACTTTTTTTGACGTAAAATAAATAACAAAAATAAAATCAATAAAGATAAATGGCCCGTTTATTCAGGTACTGCTCCGAAATTTTTGCGGTACTGATAGGAAGAAAGCGTGGAAAATTACTTGTCAGAGCAGTCGACAGTACAATTTTCGGTGTTACCTAACTTTTCAATGAAATGCTTGATTTGCAGAACTCAAACATCTAGTACAGTTCACTTTAATGAAAAAAATTTGATGGATTTTTCTGTTTTTCAGTAGTGTCATTCTCATTTGGATCAAATGATGTACCAAGGTGAAATCGAAATTTGTTCATACTTTGAATGGTAGTTTAAAAGTAAAAGAATTCCACTCAAGAACCAATTTTGCAGACATAGTTTGAAAGCACATTGAACTGCGCACATTATGTCAATGACTCTTAAATATAGCTAGAAAAGAAAACTTCACAATAATTTATTATGAAATAAAACACATCTTTCAAAGCTTCGGCATTACATTACATTTAATTCGCGCTTTTTACAAAAAATGTAAGCAGCGTGGTTTTCAAGAATTAATTATCCAGTGCTCAGTGTAAAAAGACTCAAACAGGGACCGCATACTTTACTGTGAGGCAGGCGTGTACTACGGTAATATTTCGACGTCCGCAGGAAGACGCGAAGGCTCGCCGACTGGTATCTTGCTAGCGCTGCGAGGCAAGTCGTGTTTGTATTCAGCTTCCCCTCGCTTTGCATAAAAATTTCCTCTTAAAAAGACAAATTAGTTTCCGGTGGGTGGCTTGCTGGCTCAGGGAGCTCTCGTATTACTATTAATTTAAATGCGAATAAACATGCGGTGAAACCCGCAACTTGTAGTAGTACCCTTCGTATTGCTATCTCCCTTCACTTACTTCCGCTGTGCCCCGCCCATCATTTCCCTCGCCCAGTTCGCTCTTTTTTTTTATTTGCACCCCCTTCCGCTTCTTTGCGAGTTGCCGTTCCTGTTTACGATATTAACGCGCAATTTTGCCGCTCTCGTCGCAGACACGGGGGCAGGGGTTGAAAGGGGGCATTTCTGCAAAGTGGTGGTGAGAAGAGGGGAGTTGGGGCCGAGAGATTACGGACAGGAAGCGGGTCGAGGGAAGTCGGGGAGAGGGAGAGATTATGGGAAGGAGATACGAGTCCAGCATGAGGGGGATGAAGACGAGAAAAGACGTGGAGACGAGGGAGGAGAGAGGTGGAAAGCAAGGGAGGAAGAAAGAGAAGGCACGTGATGAAGGGAAGGAAGGAGAACAAGGGCGTATGTGAGGAACAAGGACGAGAGGCCGGAGGCGGAGATCAGATTTGGTGGGTCTGAAAACGAGGGGAGCTGACAAGTGAGAGGAGAATGAGGAAGAGGGGAGGACGAAGTGGAAGGAGGACAAGGAGGGAAGGAGAATGAGCTGGGTAGGAGGACGCGGTTTGGAGAGTGACGAGAGAGGTAGAGTGACGAGAGAGGTAGAGTGACGAGAGAGGTAGAGTGACGAGAGAGGTAGAGTGACGAGAGAGGTAGAGTGACGAGAGAGGTAGAG